>JBCNJP010000025.1:103220439-103356355 GCA_039602395.1 Deinandra increscens subsp. villosa
TTTGCCAACAAATAATATTACTTTTACCAACACATCTATATATTGTTTTCTACACAAACTGAAATCACTACCTACATATTTACTACTTTTACCTACACATAATATTATACATTACCAACACATAGTACTACTTTTACCAACACATATATACATGCCACGTCATGTTCCACGTCATGTGCCATGTCACGTGCCACGTCATGTGCCACGTCAGCGGCCGTCCAAACAAATCGTCACACTTCTAACTACACATATTAATTAATTTAGCTACACATATATGTGTAGATATTGCGTGCTATATACCTACACATAACTTGTGTGTGGGTATTGATCTATACCTACAGTCGTGAGGCAACACATCCTCACACTTAATTTATGTGTAGGTAAAGACAACTACCAACACATAAAAGGTTTTTAACTACACATACTATGTGTAGGTAAAGACCCCAATTTCTTGTAGTGCCTGCAGCGCAATCGGTTCACCAGTAGGGAGAAAACCAGTCAGTTCTGAGAATCAAACTCATGATCTTCATGATCTTAAGATCATGAGTCTCTTCATCATCACCATTTACGCACCATTTATGAAGTACATATATAATAAAGCTGATGTATATGCATGACAAAAACATGGATTAGGAATTCCATGATGCAGATTATAATTTAGTACCGTGAAAAGTCTGTACCTAAGTACCTTAATTAATGTTTTATTAGAAATGTCTTGTTTTTATAATGATATACAATTTATTAACTTGTTATTGTCTCATTCTATGCATGTTAGGTCTAGAGAAAGTGACGATATTTAAACCGGCGGTTTAATTAGAAAAACCCACAAGACATGCAAACAATAATTAATGGGGCGGGCAGTAGTTTATTTCAAGTTGCATAAAGACAAATATATATTAACAAATTAAAACAACATATATTGGACAATTTTAACATTTACTTAATTAAGGCCGCCGGATATGATCAATTATTATTGCTTGCCGATGTTGTGCGGCGGAGACGGTGGTGCATGTGTTTTTGACAACGATGGCGGTGGTTGAGGTGGCATGTTCATTGAGGAGACATAATTCTATACTATGATATTGATATATAGGTGGCGCTTACAAATTAAAGAATGTATGTATGTATCCCTTTCAATATTGACTTCCATTTTTCTGTATATAATTCTCTCTTTTCTAGTTTTTCTTTTAAATCATTTTTCTTTATTTTGTTTGTGTGTAGGGGTGTGAGCAAAAATCGAAAAAACTGAATCGAAACTGAAAAACCAAAGAAACCGAATCAGGGAAAAAACTGAAAAAAACATAACCGAAAATAATTGTTCGGTTACAGTTTCAAGTCTATTAAGAAATTGAACCGAACCGTTACAAAAATCGAACCGAACCAAATCGGGGGGCAAATGTGTGAATTAACATTTTATGTGGGTACATTGTAAATCTTTAAACCTTAATTTATATTTTAAGTTAACACTTAACACTTAAGTTAAAAAATTTAGTGACCATTATTTCCTTAATTTATATTTTAGGTTAACATTTAATAGTTTACGTCAAGATCTTTAGTGTTAAAAACTTTTAAATTTAAAGTTACTTCGTATTTTCTATGGTCACACACTTCACGTAACTATTTTTGCTTTTTTTTAATTCAATAGTTATGATGGTACTTATTTTTTATTATTATTTATTTATCTTTTAAGATGGACATTTAAAATTAAATTATATTAACAACATAAAAAATATAAAAAAACCGAAACCGAACCAAAACCGAACCGAAACCGGAAAAAAACCAAAAAACCGAACCGAAAAAAACCGAAACCGAACTGTTTTTTTTCTTAGGAACCGAAAACTTCGGTTTCGATTCGGTTCAAGCCAAAAACCAAAACGAACCATACTCACCCCTAGACTATTCATTTATATCGGATTTCGTAATTTAACTATTTTCTATTTTTTCTTTCTTATTTTAAATGCCTATCATGCATGTTTTGTATCGCATCTTCGACGTTTTTGAAAAAACATACCTACCAGTTTCATTTTTTCTGGAGTAACTAACATTGCGGCTAGCGTTTTGTGCAAACATCAAAAAAAGTCTACAATGTAATTCAAATTAAAATATAAAAAATACTTTAAAACAATTAAAGAAAACATCATTTAGAAAATAGAATTAATCCTAACTTGTTATGTGTCAAGTAATAAAGGAAGCAAGTTAATTATATATAACATGTCACGCAACAAGTAATAAATGAAGCAAATTATTTTAAAAAAAGAACTAAAAACCATTTTAAATATTAGAAAAGATGAAAAAAGTAAAGCCATGATTTACAATAAAGTTATCATTCATAATAAGATATAGTTTGTATTGTTAACATAGTAATTGTAACAGGGTGACGTTTCTTTTAAAAACCTAATACGGTCATAACGAAATTGACATATAGAAGATAATATATTGTAGACACAAAGGGCTTGTGATAGCGGACTTACAGAACATCATACTAAAATGCGGTTATGAATAGTAGATATAAGTCATTGTCAACATGACTTAACGACGAATATATAGAAAAAATGGTTATACAAATTGCTTTTTATTAATGTGATAAATATATGTTTATATGATGAGTAAGTGTTGTTGAATATTTTTAAGTTGAATTTGCAAAGTTTTATATATTAAATGCATATATTACGTTTGAAGGCGTATTATAAGCCACTCTATAAATCACATACATCAAACCTATATATTTGTGATGCATCATACGTTAATATGGCAAAACACGTGCCGTTTAATATACCTGGTATCAGGGGTGTTCAGTATTCGAACTAGAATCGAAAAATTCAAAGTTCGACTTTATTCGATTCGAGAATCACCGGTTCGAAACTCCAAATTTACGTAATATTTTCTTCAGACCTGGTAACAGGGGTGTTCAGTATTCGAACATGAGCCGTTTTATATATTCAAGCCTAATATTTATTTCATACCATTTTTATATTTCTTACTAAATTACTTAATAAAAATAATATGTACGTAAAAAAATAAAACATATTGTAGAAATTGAAAATACTTCTTCATATATTTCGGTTCTAGTTTTAATTTTATGGTTTTTTAGCTTACCTATTGGACTGTCCATTGGAACGAGTTTTGTAAGTTATTGGACCTATATTTTAAGATAACATGTTTAAATTCTAAAGAAAATATAATAGTTGATGTTCATAGAGTAATATTTCAAAAAATAAGAACTTATTTTAAAAAAGTGTCATGGAGGTGCGTGTAAAACCACGCGTTTGGACAAAAAAGACATGAAAAATAGGATGAGCATAGTGTTCCAATCTCTGGACGTTGCTAACTAATAATTATCTCTTGTGTATAACTTTGGTCCATCACGAGCAACCTAAGGGCACTCTAAGTGGTTTCGAAGGTAGTTGAAGAGAATTTCAACTTGAGGTTAAAGGTAACAACGCCCCTATGCAAATCCTTACATTTTTCACCATAATGTGTAGAATATTCTTCGATGGTCTGGCGGTGTTTCTCTTCTCTGTACACACACATCGGTAATTTGTTGACCTTTTTCATGTGTTTCCCATTTTTTTTCTTTTAATATATAACTTTCATACAACAATTTTTTGAACTTTACCATTAAAACATACATTTTTTATCTTTAATATTAATATGGTATTAGCAATACCTTATTTAGTGTCTTTCATCTACCGCCCACACCATCATTTATCCTCCTTTTCTGTCACCCTCCATATGCCAAAACAATGGTGTTCTTTCCTTCTCCGTCATAATGGTAGTGCATCAGGAAAGTAAAAATCAGCACCACTCACTCAACCAACACGCCCTTCTCTAATAACCATAACCAATTCATAAATATTCATCATCAAGTCATATATTTCCTTTTCATTGAATCATTCTGTAATAACCACCACCCGGGTCATATGTTTCATGTTCATTGAATCCTTCTCTAATAACCACACTAACCATTCATTCGTCAATATATAAAAACTGACAATTAACCTTTTTCAGAAAATTATATTAATTTTGTTATTAGGTACTATGTTGTCTTTTTTTTTCTCGAAAACTATATTGGATTTTTTAAAACTATCCTAGATTTTTGAAAATTGTATTATAAGAGATCAAAACTAATACATTGTAAAATTGGTTCTACAAAATAGTCATAAGAATTCATTATAAATAATAATAATAATAATAAACTAATATATAAGAATTCAATTCAATTTCAATATAAAATAGTATTCAATTCAATTTCAATATAAAATAATATTCAATTCAATTTCAATATAAAATAATAAGCTAACACATAAAAAATCAGCGGATATTTACAATGGACCAAATTAAATAGTTTCTTTCTCTTTTTACCATATCACGCGTCATAATACTGTTACACTCACAAAATACTCACAAAATACTATTATATACATATACAAGATGGATGACCACCCCCGCGCGTTGCTGCGGGGGTGACTACTAAATGTAAGTATGACAATGTAAACATAGAAAGACAAAAGAGTGAAATAGATAGCTCAGATTTGTACAAATTAACATCATAAATCCATAATCCATGGCGGCCGTAAAAGAAAATTGTCAACCTACACATGGATTCTCACCGGACTTTTACAATAGAAAGTCATCATCACCATTTACAACCAACAATTCTATTTCCAGGTCAAACGGATCAAAAATATCATAGAAAGGATCATATATGATCATATTTAAGACACGTTGATATGAATGGCACAACATGTGAGGGACAAAGTGGTCTATCACGTTCCTTCAAGACCATCATAAACCCATTTGGATTTTTCATATCTGGGTTATTGAAACCCATGTTCAAACCAACAGAACATGAATCGTAAAAGAAACTGTTTGAAAGATTCATTTATCCTAACCCAAAACGTCAAGTACAGCCACAAACCTTAACCTGCAAGATGTATATAACATAATTAAGCTCAGATCATCGTAGGTAGGTTATATAAAAAGGAGAATGTAAGAGTCCCATGGCTGCAAAATTAATTGCCACGCCAAGATAGACACCCAAATCTCTTATGTCCTCCTACTCTGAAAGATCATCACTGCTTTGAAGAAAGCATCAGAGAAACAACACAAATCTAATGAAACAATAATAGCATCATGTTCCAAAACCGGTATAAAAATCAGAAAAGATTTCAGATCTGGGAAATCATAAAGTGAACATAAATCTTTAAGAGTAAAATTAACTCAGATCATTAAGGAATCGCTCACACACCGACGACATCGCCGGTAAGATCATCGCGAAACATAAAGATACCGTAAGGAATCACTCATACACCAACATCGCCGGTAAGATCATCGCGAAACAACAACCACCATCATCCATTTATAGATTTCGGATCAGTACGTCACCGACATCAACGTCCGACATCGACATCGGCCTAAACCGATTTCCGTAAAAGGACCTGAGCAACAGTAACCAAAGCTAAATCGGGTCAATTGGAACCAAATCCGACCAATGATGCCAGTGAAATACCCACAGAAAAACAAAGCTCACATGTAAATGACATGGAGGTGAAATGGATGTTAACAGTGACTTTGCAGAGTACAGGTAGACAACACAAATCCGACCACCGATGATGCACAAAAATCGATGCATCTACGTCCGGCAACAAATCCGGCCGAAGGCGGATCTTTCGCTAGGCGATTGGAGAGAGAGAGAGAGAGAGAAAGCCAGCCGAAAGCCACAGACGTGGTCGTAGTTACCTCAACGGTAACGGAGCAACGTTTGGTCACCTCGATGTTACCGGAGCCCTACATCGGAGAAAGATTTCAGAGCTGGCGGTTTCTAGGGAGCTGAAACCATAGATCGGAGAAGAGAGAGTGCCACCAAGAAAGAGATACAACTTCAAGAGAGGGAATAGCATGGAGACGGCTCAGAGTTTTAAAACTCTCCAAACCCTAAACTCTTCCCATAGAATTAGAAAACCACTGCTGGTTATGACCCACAGACAGTAACTTTGGAGAGTACAGGTATAATTAATGGGCAGAAAAACCAAGGGGTAAAACCATCAAATCTCAAAAGTCATGTGGATCAAAGTTTGAAAATGTAAAAGTACACTATTCATCAAGCAATTTACATTGTTATATATATAAATATAGTAGGCTAGTAACCCGTGTATTACACGAACTAAATTTAGGTTCATAATATCAAATAAATATAAAAAACGATTGAGATTTAAAAATTATAATTGATGTAAAATCATTATAAAACAATAAATGATAATTTAATAAATAAAAAAATTATAATTGACTAAGTGTTGATTAATTTTTTTAAAAAAGACTCAAATTATTGAGTAACTTTATTAAATCTACAATAATTTTGTTATTTTTATTTCAAATAAAAACTTAATTTGGACAAAATTGGTAATTAATCTTAATTAATGATTTACTAAATTTGTAATTGATTGTGAGTTTGACATGTAGCAGTGATGATGTGGACTCTCTAAAATGAAAACATGTGTCAAAAAATTTAGTGTTTTATTAGAGTGAGTAAGGTTATAATGAGAAGTTAGGTGAAAATAAGAAGGATAAGAAGCTTTCTCATCCGTTAGATCTGATGATCAATGACCCAGATTTAATCCCTTAATTAAAACTAAAAAATAAATGGTCAGGTACACAGAGGGGTAATTTGGTCAAATTCCACATTTTTCTCTTTCTCCCCAATTATTAAAACCTTCATAACTTTTTCATACGATATTATTTTTTTATAAAAATTACACTATAAAAACAAGCGTTTTTTTATCTTTAAAACCCATACCATATTGCTATATAAAAAATAAAATAAAAAAATTATGTCAATGACGTGAACATATGACACAACGACCTGAACATATGACACAATTGACCTGAACATATAACACAATGACACAATGACCTGAACATATGACACAATGACACAATGATCTGAACAATGTTTAGGTCATTGTGTCATATGTTCAAGTCGTTGTGTTATTGTGTCATATGTTCAGGTCGTTGTGTTATATATTCAGCTCATTCACATTTTTTTATATATATAGCAATATTGTATGGGTTTTAAAGATAAAAAAATGCTTGTTTTTATGGTGAAATTTTTATAAAAAAATAATATCATATGTAAAAGTTATAAACGTTTTAATAATTGGGGGGAAAGTGAAAAATATGCATGTTTCCAGATTTGCCCTCCTTCTTATCCTTCTTATTTTGCATAAACTTCTTACGTGAACTTCTCTCTTATTAGAGTTATTATTATTAAGATACACCTCTCTATCAGATTTTATTATTATATTATTTTACTACATGATCATATTGTTATATTACTCTGTGAAATCGGCATTGACTTGGTATAAAATTTGGTTTCAACATAAACTATTTTAGGTTCAATTCAAACTGTTATTTTCACCCCGGTTTCACTCTCCACATCTACGAATTGGTTTTGACATGAAATGATTTTTAAATTGGTATCATCCCGGGTTATATCGGTTTAAAACTAGTTGTTGTACTAGTCATTTTGTTCACTTTTTGACCTTAAATATTATTAATTTTAAGTGTTTAAGTCAGCATAAATAGATATTGAATGTTTTGGTTGAACCGAATAATTAAACAAGCTCTCTACACTTTCAAACATAAGTTAGTGTAACTAGATGTAAATATTAGATGAGTATACTAATTATATTGTCATTAACAAAGAAAGTAAAAAAGCTAAAACCGAGTATGGGTTATAATCGATCAATAACTTGTAATTTGAATCATTTAAATGCAATTTACAAATAAATATATTACACTAGACGATACACTTCATCAAAATAACGTCACTTTTAATTTATTTGAAAAAAATGTTCATGTATCTGCACGATTGTGGTGGTAAGGGTTATGAGATGTTAGGGATAGAAAAAAAAAGACGAGAGATATGAAGTTGAAGTAACAAAAAGAATTAAGTATTTTAAAAACGTACTAGAGAGAACGATTCTTTCAAATAGAAGTATTTAAACATATCATAAGTTGGTTTGTTGGCTAATGAGCCGTTAATCCGTTATCAATGTGTTATTATGTTACGAGCTTTAAATTAAAATGATGAGGGTTCAACTCTATGAGCTTGTAATATATAAATAGAGTAATATTTTATAGTTATTAACAGTAATAATAATTGTGAAATAAGTTTATCTATATTAAATTGAGTAAAAGAAAAAAAAGAAATAGATTGAAATGGGAGGAGAGAGAGGATGAAGGGAACTAGACTACTTTTTTATGTTGCACGCATCCATTCATGCCAGAGAAGACTGTTTACAAAAATAAAAACACATCATCCATCATCTCATATCACAAGCAACCAAAAACAACAAAACAAACACAAAATCACAAGAGAGAGAGAGATGTTGTTCTTCAAAAACTTTTGAGTTCTTTTCTTTACATGCATTTCTTTTAGATCTCCCCCTCCCTCCCAAGTCCCATCTGTTTTTGTTTTTATCCTGGTGAAGTGAAGGAGGCCGATGCCCTTACCCTTTGAATTCGAGGGGAAGGGGGTGGACGCAGGGTTTGTTGTAACGTATGCAAATCCGGTTGTACATTTGGAGGATTTGGTGACCAAGAAGAAGAGGAGGTACAACCACCACCACCACCACATCTTAAACGAACCTACGTCTGTCCTGGAGAACATCACCACCACCACCACCACCAGCAGCCCTAGCCCGCCGGCGTCTACTTCCACCCTGTCTTCTTCTCACGCCGACTCTGCCGGCGTGGCGGCGCTCTCTTCCAAATGGCCGGAGATTAACCAAGGCGACCCCACCACCACAACCACCTCCAATGCCGGACTTCTTGACCTCCACCGGCTTCAGTTCCAACAACCCCCACCGCCGCTCGCCGGAAACGAGAAATGTGAAGGGGGAATGGAGGAGTGGGAAAACGGCGACTCCGGCCAGGACCACGCCATGCTCCGGTGGATCATGGGTGACGTGGAAGACCCATCTATGTGTTTAAACAAGATGCTCCACGCTCCCTCGGACTTCGAGTTTAACGGCGGGTTTGGTGTAGTGGATCAAGGCTTTATCTCTCTTGATTCCGGGAACTTATCCTCAAACCCTCAAATCCCGCCGTCGCCGGCGATGTACAACCACCACCCCCACCATCAAAATCAAATCTTTTCACCGGTGAGCGACACCCAGATGCTCCCATTTGACATCAAACCGAATCTTTTCAACCCCAACCCCCAAACCCAATTGCCATTTGAACAACTCCTGATGCCATCTCAACAAAGGCACAACCCGGTAAGCATAGAGTACAACCCCTCGATGCACAAGAACCCCTTGCTGGATTCCGGTTCTAACCCACTTCAATTGCTTCAGAAATCGCCGTCAATGAAGAAAACGTCTGCCGTTACGACCGTTAATCAGCACCATCATCATCAGCAGCAGCAGGGGATCATTGACCAGCTTTTCAAAGCGGCAGATCTGATCCAATCGGGGAACAATCCGATACTCGCGCAAGGGATATTGGCGCGGCTCAATCATCAGCTTTCACCAGTCGGTAAGCCTTTCGAAAGGGCGGCTTTTTATTTCAAAGAAGCCCTTCAGTTACTCATACATTCTATTCTCAACAATATAAACCCCCAAATCACCCCCACCGGTTCGCCTTTTAGTCTAATCTTCAAAATTGGGGCTTACAAATCACTCTCGGAGGTTTCCCCTTTTCTCCAGTTCGCTAATTTCACTTGTAATCAAGCAATTCTTGAATCCCTCAGTGGGTTTGATCAGATTCATATCATCGATTTTGACATCGGGTATGGCGGTCAATGGGCTTCTCTTATGCAAGAGCTTGCGTTACGTAACAATGGGGTTTCCTACTTCAAAATCACTGCTTTTGTGTCCCCTTCAACTCATGACCAGCTGGAGTTAGGGTTAACCCGTGAGAATTTGATCCATTTCGCTAATGAAATCAATGTGGGGTTTGACTTGGAAATAGTCAACATTGATGTTCTTGCCTCCTCTTCATGGTCTTTACCCTTTCATCTATCCGATAACGAAGCCATTGCTGTGAATCTTCCGGTTCATGTGTTTTCTCAGATTCCCGGGGTTCTTCGATTCGTCAAAAGTATGAGTCCGAAAATCGTGGTTTCCGTTGACCGTGGGTGTGATCGAACAGACTTGCCGTACTCGAATCATCTGATACACGCCCTTCAATCGTATTCGAACCTGCTCGAGTCACTAGATGCGGTCCACATGAACCTGGACTCGTTGCAGAAGATCGAGCGGTTCTTGGTCCAACCCGCTATCGAAAAGATCGTTTTGGGTCGTTTTCTTTTCCCGGAAAAGACTCAGCATTGGCGAAACATGTTCTTATCGGCTGGATTTTCGCCGTTATTGTTCAGTAACTTTGCTGAGAGTCAAGCGGAATGTTTGGTGAAACGGACTCCTGTTCGTGAATTTCATGTCGAGAAGAGACAGTCGTTGCTCGTGCTCTGCTGGCAGCGTCGGGAGCTTGTGTCGGTTTCCGCTTGGAAGTGCTGAAAAGGCGTCGATTCGGTTGTTGATCGAAAGCTGTTGATGTTTTGGCAAAGTTTACCTATGTTCATGTTGCTAATTTATGACGGAATTTAAGGACATGATATGATAGCTGATGATGTTCTTAGTATTTGATATGTTTATGAATGTTTACTGTTAATTAATGATGTTTTTGGGCCATTTATGGCAGCTAAAATGTTAATCTTGGTTCTCTTCTAGTTATGTTTAGGTTATCTCTCTTTTGTTGTATCAAAACCGAAATCAATTCCGAATTGTGAAAAAAGAAAATATTTGTTGTGTGTAGAAAAACGATATGCATTTGTTGTTGATAACAAGTTATTTCCCAACAGTTTGAATCATTCTGTGAAGGAATGTGTGTTATCGACCGAGTGATCGCACCAAGACCATTACTTTCAACCTTAAGCGGTTCGTCTGTAAAGATAAAAACTTAGATAAAAACTTACAAATATAAACAAAGTTTATTAGCTTATAATATATGTTATAACAATATATAAAATTATATTATTAGCTTTATGTGACAGATAAAATCGTCCTCTTAGATAAAAACTTATAAATATAAACAAAGTTGATTAGGCTTATAATATTTGTTATAACAATAAATAAAAGTATATTATTCTAGCAAATTAAGTTATCTTAAGTAGTTAAATGACTTATGAGAGTCTACTAGCATTTTGAAAATAAAGTTTTGATATATTTTTCTATTATTTATTTATTATTATACTTACTAGTATATTGTTTTTAATAGCTATCATTGTCGACCCTTTAAAATATGTTATTGGATTGTAACATATTATGACTAATAAATTTATAATTGTTTTAGAACTAAATATTACTATCTGCGCATTATCGCAGAGATAATATGAGTATATAAAACAGTTATAGTACTAAAACATAACATAGCCATATGTTGCGAGTGATAAATCTCAGAAATATAAAACATTTATAAAAAACCTTTAACGTTTATCTAGCAAATGAACTGTAACATTCGTATTATATTGTTTCGTAAGAACCGATCCGTTTCAAATTTTTTGCTTAATTTTGATTTTTTTTATTTGTGTTTAAATATTCATCAGGTATTTATTTATTTGAACATAATTGGTTTATTCCAAATTTATTCAAGCTTTTCTTATCCAATTTGCTCCCTACGTTCATCCTACACTATAAATACCTTCATACATCATCTTTGGAACACTTACACGACGAAACCCCTCTCTTAATTTCGCAATTGGAGCATTCATTCGTGTTTCCAGAAGTCAACGGATGATGGTTTGACCAGTCGATTTCTCAGCCTTCCCGTCTTGGTTTCTAGTAATTATTTTCACCATCATCTTAGGTTTACAATTATCTTTGATAACTTTCTGTTACTTTTATATTATTAAGTCTTTTACGAAAAGTCAACCTAATCCTTCATAATTAACTTAGGGATTTTGCTTGTTTTGCAATCAAACACTATCAAACTGGTTTCTAATCATAAACTGTATTTAGGACTTGTTATAATGCTTCTGGAACATTACATGCGATTTCTATCGATAAAGTTTAAATCTTTAAAGTATGACCCATTAAAAATCATAATTTTTCATGATGTAAATCAATATCAACGTCTTTTGGAATGATCTTAATCACAAATACTATTTTGGACTTTTCATTGAATCATGTGTATGTGTGTCATGTGTTATGAATACCAAAGTCATGGGCACATATGCAATATTATAAAGTTATTGCTATTTTTGCATATAATATTAGTTTAGGGTAGTTTTTGTAATTATGATAAACTTTCAATCTTTACACTTTTGGATATATAATTTAGGATTATACATATTTTACCCGAACTTTAATAGTCATCAAATATGTGGTTAATTTAGAATTATTTTTCCTAAAAATATATATTTGGTTAAATAGTTTTATTTATTTAAAATTATTTTAGTGGTGACATTTAAAACGTGTTCGACATATACTAACTAGAAGAGTGAAAAACACTGGTAGTTAAGCTTCTGTCTAGGATTGACATTGCATATAAATCCAAACTAACCGTTGGATCCGGATTCCTAACCGGGAAGTCTTAGCCTAGTAGGCCAAAGCATGTCTAGAAACATCTAAAGTGTATTACTCACAAACTACTTATTTGAACACTATTCAAACACTTAAATAAAACACCTCCCCAATTGATTACGAACACTAAACCCTAGCCTTTTGGTCACATTACTTACTTAGTCAATTCGCCGTATTAGGGTTGTCTTCGGAGTTAACTCTCTCATACACTTGGTGCTATTCTCATTCACCCGACTCAATTAACATGTGAGTATTCATAGCTCAGTTTCTTTTTAAATGTTTTGAGGTACGACATGTATACCTATGTCAAACTCAAACTCTATGTTTCTTTAAAACTTTGTACGATTCTATGCTTGTCTATGTGTGTTTCTTGGTATGTGGAACTTGTATGTGAACTTCGAACGATTAACTTGGACTGATAATTTTGGAACGTTGGGAATGAGCGTAATCATTAACAAAACCAAGCCGTGGTAACAATAATAGATCTATTGGTCGACAACCCACCCAATTTACCAGTTTTGGCATTGGGTGATTGAAACCTAAATTGTTAAGGTTTGATTTAGGCAATTACACTATCTCATTTACATGTCGGTCAATTCTATGGAACTATCACTTGACACATTGATCGCATGTTTTTAACTAGTTATGTACAAAACTTATGTTTACACACCAACTATTCGTAGTTGATCTTGTCTTTAAATAATAGGTAGTCTAAATGTTGTATTTGATTATGTTATATACTTAATTTCTTTTATCAAAGAAATATGGTTTGATTAAGTACTTTAACTATAATAGTTGTCATGTGCCATTAAACAATCATCATGCCTAGTCATCTTCCGCCGTCTGTTAGGATGTGCCATTAACACTTAAAAATAACAAAAAAAAACTTCATATGCCACATGACATCCAACTATTAGAGCCACGTTGTGACACGTGGCCCAATCACACTAAGATACTATTTATGTTTTCTAAATTGTATACAGACACACACACACACACACACACACACAAACACACACACACACACACACACACACACACATATATATATATATAGGGTTAGGTTCAAATGAGAACTTTTTTCTTTGAGAACTTTTGAGAACTATTCTCAGCCACTAATTTTCAGGGGGGGGGAAGCATTCAAATTCATTGGGGGGGGGGGGGGGGGGGATTTCCTTATATATAACTTGTGGCTCAGAATGGTTCTCAAAAGTTCTCAAACTCAATTGGTTCTCAAATGATCCTCTCCCTATATATATATATATATATATATATATATATATATATATATATATTGAGCCCTCGAACGTTTGGTCTTTGAGCGGTTGCCCACTCGACACACACTCATGGCCGGTCTTGGATGTTAGCCTACCTGTGCTAAAGGGATGGACTTTGTGGATTTAGAGGTTAAACTTGACATTGACTTGATAAAATAAAAACTTTTACGAATCTAATAAGACAATAATTGTATCTGACACATAAAGACGACATATACTTTTACAGGTTTACATAGAAACTTTCCATTTAAACCGAGAAAAGATCTGTAAATTCAATACATATGATAATTTGAAAGATGAACTCATAGATACTTTGGATCTAGACTGGGGCGGAGCTATGTGGTAGGTATCGAGGTCAAACGACCCCACTGATTTTTAAAACAATAGTGAAGCGTATTTTAATCGAAATTTGAAGCAACCCCAATAGATATATTAATTTGACCTCATTCCTTAGACTGTTTGTAGTGGGAGGTGGAGATGGCGCCATAGCGCCTCCCATAGCGCCCCACCGTAGTTGGGATAGCGTCCATGGTGCCAAAATCTGAGAGGGGGAGGGCGTTGTGGAGATGACGCTCAAAGGGGGGAAGGACGAGGATGGCGCTGCTAGGGGTGGAGGAAGAGGCGATATATGGGGGTTTTGGGCTCCATAGCGCCCCATTACGTAAAGCCTTAACATATATGTGAAGTTGTCTCGGTTGGTTAAGGACTTAAGGTTCTTTCTAAAATGGGCGTCCCCTTTATTCATCTAGTTCCATCGCGGGATCTAGTAGTGAAGTTACATTATTCTTTTTCATGATACAACTTAAACCCTTATCATATAAAGAAAATTACTTTAATACTTTGATATTGCTAACTAGAGCCCATTTGGTATGTAGAAAATTAAAAACAAATGTCACCATTTTTGTTGGATGTTGGATGATATCATATGCATTGAATTTGGCGTTTTTTGAGCTCTAATTAGTTTATTAATTAAACACTAATTTTAATGGCACCTCTAATCATATCACATGCAACTTTTCTTATTGGACCTCACAAACACTTGTTTATCCTCTCTTTCCTAAAAAATAATATATATTTTATTGTTTGGATATGAACTACTTTATTTTAAAACATGGTTATAGCCTAGTTTAGGAAACATTAAATATGTTTAATAGTTTTTAATAATGAGAAAAATTCATTTCATACGTAAAAAGTCAAATATGAATCATTTTAAATTTTGATATAATCTTAAAAGCTTAAAATCAAATAATTTAGACCATGTTCTCTATCCAATGACGACTTCTGGTTCATTTATTAATTTGCACATTGGAAAATATTAAACTTTTGTTAAAGTAAATCGATTATTAAGTTGATATTTCATTTCTAAAATAAAAGACACTATGGTTGATTCTTGTTTAAGGTTGTTGATTGAATTAAAAAGGACATGTATTTCTTTTAATTATTGTTAGATTTAATAGTTTATTTCTGATTATGACAGACTGACAAGCTTTATGTCATCTTTAGTTTACTTCCCACCTAATTCAATCACCCTCCTTTAATTAATTATTATATTATATTTTAAAGTAAATATAACACTTTAATACTTTATTTCTATTTAAGGACAAAGGCCATAAAAAAACTAACACACATTTGGTTTTTCTATATAACTTTTTTTTTCTTTTATAGAGATATGCATGGCCGTTGGCCTTTGATTTAATAAAATGGAGAACGAAGCTTAGAGTTTGAAACTCTTGAGGTTACTTGATTATCCTCACTTGGTTTTTTTTACAATGGTGGATTTTCTACTGTATTGATAAAATAAAAGATGGTGTTTTTTTTTGAACGGTTATGTACACGACTCTGAAGTTTTGGAACTTAGATTTTCACTAAATAGCAAATTGTCTCTTATTACTAGACTACAACCTAAGTGGTAAAAAATATAGTATTGATGGTGTATGAGTTTTTTTTTATACTATTCAATAAAGAAAAAGTTGTGAAGGGTTAGGCCCTTAAAAAAAAAAATAGAGTGGTGAATTGGAATAGTTGTGAACGGGTTACGCCATTAAAAAAATAGAGTTCTGAAGGTCCTTTTGAAATTAAGAGTTGAAGTCCGTTTAAGACATTTTAGTATAATTTAGTTTGGTTTAAATTAGATGTAGAATATGTTGCAAAAAGTTTTTATTAATTTTTTATATATAAAAACCAGCATGATTTTTATTTTTATATTTCATACAATAGCCTCTAACAACTTTTAACACGTAAAAAGTCAAAATACTCTATATTTTTTCAGAAAGAGTCGCTCAACAATTTTCCCACATTTCTCTTCATATGTTCAAGAGTCTTGAAATTTGGAAGCGGATTTAAGGGAGTAAACGAGCAAAACCACATACAAGCTTCTATAAACAGACTAGCTAAAATTTCAAACCGTTTCAAGTTTAAAATTAAAAGTAACTTTATTCAATAAAAGAAATGTGGGTCCGAGTTTCACATAATTATCATGCTCAGCAAATTCATAAACCTAAGGGCACGTGGTATACCCATGGTGTTAAACTTTAACAACCGCCACGTAGGCGATGACTGGATTGTTAACATCACTTAACATGAATGGGTATTCATGTTATGTTATGTGGTGTTATTAAATATTTTATTATTATTATTTTTTCTTTTAAAAAAATATAAATTGCAATCTAAAATCTTAATTCAACAAAAATAAAAAAGATACATATTACATAAATAGGAAAATTAAAAAAAATTGTCAAAAATAAAATAAACTACTTAAAAAAAACCCTCATACGGATCATATTGTGTAAAATTATACAACCACGTATAACGTTCATGAGACCAAAAATACTTTAAAAAAACTAGGCCTTTTTCGTTCAAACTTATACCATTGTGTTCAGAAAATAAAAATAATGAAGACCTCGAATTTGATTCTTTAAAAAAAATATAGCATGCTTAAGTTATTTGTAAAAAACCAGATTTCTTCCAAATTAATTATTTAGATGTAATAATATAAAACTTCTGTACATGTGTCGATTTATGGTTGGCTTCAAGGAGAAAATGTTAGATCTTTCACAACGTTGTATGTTTAGCGCTGTTATATGGCGCAACTCTTTAATGCCTGAGAGGGATGGTGTTTAGCGGCTTTAAACGGCTAAGTGAGGATAATAATAATAATAATAATAATAATAATAATAATAATAATAATAATAATAATAATAATAATAATAATAATATTATTATTATTACTATTGTTCATATATATATGATAAGTAGATACATAATTTCGAGTGTGATCTCTATTATTATTATTATTATTATTATTATTATTATTATTATTATTATTATTATTATTATTATTATTATTATTATTATTATTATTATTATTATTATTATTTTATTGTTATTATATAATACAATAAAATTAACTACCAATTACACTACACACAAAGGAATGATCAAATGAAAACTCTTGTTTATCGTGAAGACTCATGACAACCGGCTTAAACGAACTTTCATTGAGCTCATTTACTTTTAAGAAGTAATCGGCTTGTCGAACCCTATATATGTGTGTGTGTGTATATATAGTATATATATAGGGTTGGGGTATATATATATATATATATATATATATATATATATATATATATATATATATAGGGGATGTTAAAATGAAAACCTTTTTAAGTGAAAGAAACCGTGGAATCTCTTTAAAAACGGGGTAAAATTTTGTTTTTTTTTCTCTCAATTTTTTATGATGGTTCTTTAAGTTATAGACTACTCTTATATGGAAAAAAAATCAAAAAAACGCATAGTAGATTTTTTTTTAAAAATATATCAAAAAAGTAAATGTTACATATGTTACTTTCGTGTGTACCTGTAAAAAATAGAAAAATAACATATGTTACTTTTTTTTTGAAAAAAATCTACAAGGCTTTTTTTTTTATTTTTTTCCATTTAAGGGTAGCCTATAACCTAAACAAACACCATAAAAATTTGAGGAAAAAAAAACATTTTTTTTACTCCGTTTTTGAAGAGTTTTCACGGTTTCCTCAACTCAAGGGGGGTTCCATTTTACCCTTTTCCTATATATAGGGTTGGGGTATTTTGGAATCAACTTTGAGTTGAGGAAACTTTGAAACCTCGTGGTAAACAGAGTTTTGGCCAACACTGGTGATGCCTGGAAAGCAGAAGTTTGGCCAGTGCTGGAGACTTCCTGGGAGGAAGAAGTTTGGCTAGCCGCTAGAGTGATCGCCAAAGGGGAGGCAACAATGTGCTCTGCCTCATCACTGGAGAAACTTAGTTCTGTCGGGATCGTCCTAAGGTTAATGGTGGCGTGTAATTGGGAAAATTGTGTAGAGATGGTGTGAGTAGTCCCATGGATGACGCCAATGAAGATAAGTAAAATTTTGTAATTAAATTTCTTCTTTATCAGCTGGTACAATTTCATGTAAGAAAAATCTCATCCCTTTAGGCTTTTACATGCCATATATTTATAGTAGTTTTGAGGAGGTCTTTGTTGTGACCTCATTTAAACGTTTGGACAATGACAACTCCCCTCCTATCTCCCCTCCTATTTGTGGATTCCACTCACACACTCCCTTCTAGTAGGGCCGAACTTGAGCATGGGCAGGGTAGGAGACAGCCCAGGGCCCGTTATTTTGAGGGGCCCGAAATTTTAAATTTTATTTTTACATGTTTTTAGAGATTTCTACAGTTGAGTGGTCTTTTAGTAATTATAAATAAATCAAGGGAAATATGATACTAAACTTGAGGATCCTCGTTGTAACTATGAAAAAGTTAGAAAAGTCAGGTGTGGGGGTGGGGGTGGGGGTAGGGGTGAGCAAAAAACCGAAAAAACCTAACCGAACCGAAAAAACCGACAAAACCGAACCGAAAAAAGCCGAACCGAATAAAAAACCGAAAAACCGAACCGAAAAAAACCGAACCGAAAATAATGGTTCGGTTCCGGTTCCACGCAGTTAAGAACCGAACCGAACCGAAAAACCGAACCGAGGGCATATGTGTAAATTAGTGATTTATAAGGGGGCATTATGAAACTTAAAATATTAAAATATTAATAATATTTCCAACTGATTAATTGATTTCTTAATGATTTAGTGATTTTATTGTTTTAATAATTTATAGTTTATAATGGTTAGTAAATCGTTAACTGGTTAGTAACTATTTCCTATTTGTTCATGTTTCCTACTAATTAATTGATTTCGTACTGGTTAGTAATTATTCCTATTTGTTCAATTTTATTAAATACGGTGAAATTTCCTATACTCTCTCATTACTAACCATATAATAAGCAAGAAAAAAAACCGAAACCGAACCAGAACCGAAAAAACCCGAAAAGAACCGAACCGAAAAGAACCGAAACCGTTTGGTTCTTATTTTCAGGAACCGAAAGTTTCGGTTTTCGGTTCGGTTCGAGCCAAAAACCGAACCGAACCGAACCATGCTCACCCCTAGGTGGGGGTGGGGGGACTTCATATTCGAAGTTCCAAACTTTGTGGAACCCCTAAAAAAAAGATGTGTCGAGTCGAGAGAGACAAAGCGAAGTTTAAAAATATAATTAACAATTGCTCTTAAACTTCAAAGGAGGGATGATTTTTTAATTCAAATACGTAATTGGTGCAAGATAGTAACTATATTTTCTTTTCATCTTATAGCTAGAAGTAGGGTTTTGAAATTAACAAATCTGGTGATAGTTAGATATTTTATGGCATGTAAGGATACTGATTATTAGTTACTATTTTTCGCATCTATGAATATTATTCATGAATTTAGAAATTAGGGTTTTTGATGCTCATTTCGGGGAAGCTATTGACTATTAGTTACTATTTGTTGCATCTATGATTCTATGTGTAATTATTTTTCACTAAGTTTTGAGTAAACTTTAATGGTTATGTAAACCTAAAGTAAGTATATAATTCTATTTGTCGAGAAATCAAGCCTCCCAAAAACTTATGAAAATATGCATCCGGTAGTTTAAAATGTAAAAAAATAAAACATGAACGTACATATCCAATTATGTAAACCTAAGTATGCTCGAGGACCTAACATTTTATTTGACCTTGTAGTTGAACCTTGTTTGTAACGTATACAAGTATATAACGGAACGGTTCTTTATAAAACGGTTAATCTAAACCTTTAAAGTTATAATTAGAGTACACTCTTATTACAAATAAATTATGGTCAAACGGTCAACTTCTTATACAACATAATTCAGATGACAACGACAAGAGATGAACCTTAAAAGCCAACTTGTGTTGAGTGTGGGGCCCACTTAAGGTGTTGTCATCATCAAAGGGATCCTACCACGTGTATGGCCTGATGATGTGTTCATCCTTGCGGGTACACCGTATGTAGCTTTTCCAATATCAGACTCCAAACATCTACGGACGCGAATGGCCCATCCCTGCCTCACCACAATCTTTTATGTGGGGTGCCATAACAGACAATCCTTGTCTATCCTCTTCGAAGAAATACGCCAAATGGAATGTTTTAACTTTTAAGTCATAATTTACAATTTAGACCCTGGAAATTTTATGGATTTTCATTTTAGTCTTCCAAGTTTATGTCACTTGTAGTTTCCCTTGAACTAGCTAGTTGCCTAGTAGTACGTACGTATATTTCAATGTTTCCAATCCAATCTCCAAAGTGTAAAAAGCTTATAAATAACTTGATATGAAAAATAATCAGGTTTTGAGTTTTATATAACTAATGGACCATTTAAAATAACATCTTTTACTTGTTTAAATAAACATATCCTCTCGAGTTTTACATGCATGTTTAAGTTATTTGATTAAAAAAATTTACCTGTCAACTCGTTGTTGGAAATCAGGCCCTCTTCAACATAATCAAATAATGAATTTAACAAAAAAAAAACACGTTGATTAATAATAAAAGTTGAAGGTACATAAACCCTAACCTAGAACCCCTATTTATAATGCTCCTAAACCTTGGAAAACAAGAAACCTAATTAGACACAAATTAGGAAACTTAATAAAATAATCCTACCTAATAAAACTTTACTAAATAACCCCTAATTATTAAACAATTACAAGATTAAATCCATTAATCACCCCCTTAATCTTGTAATGTTCCTCCAAGGTCTTGAATACCGAGTAAGACTCGAAGTTCTTCCACCTTAATCCACGGTCTCCTGTGTTCACTTTGCATCAACACCTTTGTTGCAACCAACACAAAACCGCAACCTCTGTTTTCTGACTCCTTTGGGATATATACATCAAACACTTGTCCAAACACTTGAAAAATCAACCACAAATATATTGACATCATTTTCTTTGAACCATCTGACTTGTCCCGGACACCCGACCAACACCTTGATCACGTCCAAAGTCCTCAATAACCGGCTATTGTTTGTCACCTCACAGAACCCGTTTGCACATAACACTTCTGTGACACGAGAGACTTCTTCCACCGATCAAGAAAACAAAGCTCCCCGCTTCTACCGTTTTCTTTCACCCGCTAAACGAACTAGATCCAAATCCACCCGCTTTGTTGAATCTTTTCCGTCCGTTTTTCCCGCGACTCGGTTAAGCCCTCTAATTCCCGTCACATACCCACAACCTACCGCCAGATTCTTCTTTCAAAAATAATACAACAACCAAACAAATTTATTACCTCCGTTGCTTTTGCGAACTAAAGTCACAAAAATCCTTTCAATTTGAGACAACTTGCAATTTGCGACAAACAAGTCTCACAAAAAATATTTCAATCAGAACAGCAGCAATGTAAAATCAAATCTGCTCCCTTTTTTGTGACACAAGATGTCAATACAATACTTGAAAAATATCAAGACGTTCCTTCCGCCGTTCCTTATTCACAATCAAAATCACGTTTCGTCACCGCCGTTACTTTGAAAGTAATCAACGAAGAGATTTGCTCCGTACCTTTTCAATCGTAATTTGTAAACTACAACCCAAAACCCGATTGTATACCGTTTACGTGCACCGCCTTTTCCGCGATAAAACAAAAACCCGCACCCCGCTTCCGTTGATGTCGATCACCAAAAGAACCCGTGCTAATTACGCCGCCGCCCGTTGCAATCCGATTCCGCTCCCGTTTGTTTTGCCTACCGTTCCGATCGAAAAACACCCCGTTTACCGATCACGGACACCAAAACAAACCTGCAAATCAATGCTACCCCGGCTCTTCCTCTCGATCCCTCGCTCTGATACCAATTGTTGGAAATCAGGCCCTCTTCAACATAATCAAATAATGAATTTAACAAAAAAAAAACACGTTGATTAATAATAAAAGTTGAAGGTACATAAACCCTAACCTAGAACCCCTATTTATAATGCTCCTAAACCTTGGAAAACAAGAAACCTAATTAGACACAAATTAGGAAACTTAATAAAATAATCCTACCTAATAAAACTTTACTAAATAACCCCTAATTATTAAACAATTACAAGATTAAATCCATTACTCGTTAATTTATTAGTCTAGTTGGCCTGTTTAACCAAATGTATCACGGCAATTCAACTTGTTCTATATTTTACAACTTGATTATAATTTGCCAACTCGTTTAACTTATTTATATACATATGAATATATAACTAGCACAAAATGAATATATAAAAATTTCATTTTTGTTTATGTTTTATGCAACCAGATTGAGCTCAATTATAGACACATCTCATTCAAACATGTTTGATTGAAAGAACCAATAACACATGTTAATTTGAATGTATGTTTTGAGGATATAAACAAATAGACCAAACATGCAAAGCCTAAGGATGGACATAGATATATGTGGGGTATGATGAGTTATTGTGAAAAGTAACCCTTCCTTTCCTTCTGTCCAACTTTGTCACTTTGTGAAACAGATATAAACTGAAAATTAAATGCATCCACACACTCTTGAGTTTCAAAAATCTTGAAGATATCTATGGAACCCACCACGGGCCTCCTCCTTTGGCGGTGTGTAATGGATTGAGGTTTTTCACGGGGCATTTTGCGACATATGATTATACAGTCAGTATGGGTTCTATGAGAAAAAAAGATATAATGCATGGGAGGGGGCCTTATAGAAAAAGTCATTTTTTCTTTTTAAAAAGAAAAGAAAAAAGAAGCTTGCTAATTAATATTGAAATGGCAGAATGACGGAGTGCCATGCTCAAATTAAACGCCGAGGACCGAATTTGCCTAGCCTTAGTTATAATCCTATAACTTCTAGAGGTCGTCGATTCGAGTCTTGATATCTGCGTTAGGAGATGGTTTGTAGGAAATTGGGTCATTTTTAATTAAAATATTATTAATTTAAATAATAAAATCGTTATAACGATACTCTCGTTATGTTTGAAAAAACACTAGTACGATACTTTTTTAAAATAACTCAAACCATTTAGTCTTCAAGTCTTGAACAAGCAAGATCTTCCTTGATCATAAGTCTTGAATCTTCAAGATCGTCATTCTCTTCGGGTCTCTATACGTTGACTCTTCAATGCCACCCGGATCTTTAATTCTTGACTGTTTTAATTTCAGCTCCACTCCAACACAATGAAAAAACTAAACGTCAGCGTTGGTTGAGGATCGGGTCAAAACCCGGGAACCTTAAAACAGATTTCAAATCTCCACGTGAACACTCGTCTGTCTCCCAAGGTAAAATAATCGGAACAATGGAAGTGTATTGCACGTGGCTTTTATTAATCAGTGCCACGTCAGCAAAAAACTAACGAAGTTAAGGAAAACTTAACGGGGGTCCAATGAAATCCAACACCTTAATAATTGGGATTAATGTAGGCCAATTTTGAAATTGGGATTAATATTGGCCAATTGGTAATAACTTGGATTATTAAAATCCAATTTTCCTAAAAAAAATACATAACTAATCTTTGAATTTTTTTTTTTTAAAAACCCTAAAATCGGCAAGGCCAACCCCGTTTCTCGACTATTACAGGTTTACCGTTTACGCGCATGGAAGTAACATTTAGAAGCTCTTTTGACCTATTAACGTAGCGACCAATTTTTAAAAGTTATATGGTATGATTTTGTTAGCACACAAGAATATGCATGTATTAATGTACTTTACGAAAATAGAGATGTGTTGGTGGAAGAAAACTCAAAATAAAAATTTTACATGGTGTGTTTTTTATGAGCCACGCATAAACTCTTACTAAAATTCAAGGTTGTGGAAAACGGTGGTCGATTAGGATTAAAAGAATTAATCGGCGATTAAGTTAATCAACAATTAACCGTACTTCTTAACATGATTTATCGGTAATCGGTTAAAAACTGTTAAGCAATTAGTCGGCGATTAATCGAAGACTTGACAAGATATTTACAACCATACTAAAATTTGATTATTTAGGTATTATCCTAACGAAGTTTATCTCTAGAGGAAAAAAAATGACTTACAAACATACATAGCTAACTATATATCATTGTTGCTTATATTTTTAACTAGATTTGTAACTCACGTGTTATAGTGAGTGGGGTTAACGCGGACATACAAAACAATTGTAATAATATAACGCTACATAGATAAAACGAAATAAAATAACATGTAATGACTCAAACGCTTAAAGTACTGAGCATTCGACATAAAAGCTACCTTACCTAACTGTACGTATTATACGACCAAATCCCGTGTTAAATTCGTTGAGATTGAAAATAAAATATACAGAAAATCGATGTTACATGATTGCACATATTAACCACCAACCACCAACCACCAACGCAACACGGCTCCTTTATAATAATAATAATAATAATAATAATAATAATAATAATAATAATAATAATAATAATAATAATAATAATAATAATAAATAATAATAACAACAATATTCATGTCATGTGCCAACAACTTATGTTGCCACGTGACCAAATGATGTTCCACCACTTGGATAGAGAAGTTACCACTCCTATTATATTTGTCTTCGTTTATATATGAATGTCGTCGCTACTTTGATACTATGACAATACCTTTTAGACACTATCAACCTAGCC
The DNA here is from genome assembly GCA_039602395.1 of Deinandra increscens subsp. villosa. NCBI lineage: Eukaryota > Viridiplantae > Streptophyta > Magnoliopsida > Asterales > Asteraceae > Deinandra > Deinandra increscens. Next base: position 103,245,269 of record JBCNJP010000025.1, read on the forward strand.
AATGTCATACTGCTAACAGACGACTGATTATACGTCAGGGTGTGATGATCATTCAAATACACGTGACACTAATTAAATTCAATAGTTATTCATACCAAATTTCATTTTCGACGAACAATAACAAAAAATAAACATAAACAAATAATATTTTCATTGATTAAGCTAGGTATATAGCATCCTATATGTAGCATGTCTCATGTATGGCTCAAACTTCATTTCCTGTAACATTCATAAATATAGAGGGTCAACTAAAAAGTTGGTGAGTAAACAGAGGTTTAGACTTTGGATTATATGATAGTATAAATTACGATTCAAATGTCGAATGTAGATTCAAGCACGTACAAAATAAATAGAATGAATTTGCATAACCAATCCTTTGTTCACTAGATTTCTTAATTCGCAAGTTAAGCTTAGCTTGAATTAGGTTTCAATCACTCAAATGCCATAACAGGTCACAGGGGTGGATCCAGATTTTTTTATTCAGGGGTAGCGTTCAAATTTTATTTTTTGTCGGGACTAATGAGGGTTCGGGGGTAGCGCTCCTGAGAGAAGCGGGGTCCAAGGGGTGGCAGCCCCTGGCTGGGGTCAGAATTTTCTGTCCGAAAATGCATAAAGTTAAACTTTCTATCAGAATTTTCAGCGTGGCATGGAACTTTTTTATTTCGGACAAAAGTCCTTCATTAAAAATACATCATAATTTTCTGTCCGAAAATGCATAAAGTTAAATTTGAGGGGCCAAAATGTGTCAGTTTCCAAAGGTCGATGAAGTTTTGTTATCCACTCCATTTGTTTCACTTCACCCCCTATACTTACAAGTTCTTTTTTAGAATGCACAAACTTATTAGTTGTTCAGTTTTAGGTAATTAATGGGCTTTTGATCATAGTTTCATGTCGGGATTTAAATAAAAACCATAAAATTGCTTCGAGGGGGTAGCGTAAAATATTTTCAGGTGTAGCGAAAAATTGCTTCGAGGTTTAAACTAGTACAAAGTGGTCATATATTTATTATTCTTACAAATTTAGTACATTACTGATTGTGTCCTTTATAAATATGTAAAATTACTGGCTGCGTTCTTTAAATTCTAATTACTGATTGTGTCATTTTTAAAAAAAATTATGCACGCCCGTTGTCCTTTCACTTAATACCCGTTAAAAAATCTCATTAAGTCCCCTCGCATGCACGTGACGTGAGGGGCATTTTACTCCTTTTATGCCCAATAATTAATCATCTTCTTCTTAGACCATCGTATTGTTATCATTATTGATCGTTATATTGTTATTGCTCGTTCCGTTCTGATCATTCTTTCGCTTAGTCGTTTTTCCTTTTGTTGTTTTCTTGGTGTACATGACAGGTACTTAAAGGAATCATGAGATTATATGAAGATAGAGTAGTAATTAAGAACTTGGACATTGAAGAGGAAGAACAAGGCTGGTTAAATGAGGATTAAGCGGGTTATGAATTGTTTTTATGATGGATTATTATAAGGTAGTTGATGTAAGTGGAAGATATGAAATGAAATGAATAGCTTATCTTAGTCTCTGATTTATCATATCATGTGATACGTCAGACCTAATCGGGTTGAAGTATTACAATCACTTACAAATACATACAAGTGTGCTTTGATGATAGAGTTTACAATGCTCAACTCCAACACGTTTTTTTTATTGAGGTTTTGACTAGATCTCTTCGTCTTACAAATATGGATACGATATACGGATGAAAGATCATTTGAAAGAATATGTTATCAAGTTTTTGGATTTTTATATAGAAGTTTAACTCAAAGTGTAGAATGAATGCTCTTTAAATTTATTTATTATAATGGCAAACTATATAGTACTCCTAATCGGAAGCTGGTGGCGAGCTTTTTGGTTAGTGCCTCGCTAGAATCGGCCACTTGTATGTTTGGTGTTTTTTTTGTTCAATAAAACATCTCTTGCTGTTTAAAAAATGTTGGAGAAACTAAAGGTAATGCCATGGACTGAATTGACAAGAGATAAGAGATGTTTTCAATCATACATTTAGGGGATAAATTCCAAAAGTTTGATCAAGAAACAAAAGGAATTTGGACACAACCCATATATATAAAAGCTTTTAGAAAAGCAAATATACATTATATGTACATTGAAGAGTCATTTTCTGAAACAAACATTCGGAATAACTTTAAACCTAAAGGAGAAGATATGGAAGCCTTCATGTCTTCCACCCTAAACCTATCTTTTGGGCCATTCCTTTGTTTGTTTCTATCATTCTATGATACCATTATACCAATGAACTGTTTCATTTCACTCATTTGTTTCTTTCTTCTTTTCCCCTTGACATCCACTCAAAACCTTAATTACTTCAAGTTAATTTATTCAAAATCTAACATGTAAATAAAAAGAACTAGGTTACAGTATACTCTTAATTAAGTAACTTCTAGAGTTTAGAGTTTTTGTATCAAGATCTCTTGTGAGTATCATGAATTAACAAAAAAAAAACTATTTAAAAAAAAATTGCCTCTATTTTAGATTTGTTTAGGTAGATGAAGCTTAAAGTAATAAAATTTTAATGTATAATGAACCCTAAATATTTAAGGTTTACAACTACACGATTTGAAATGTTTTGGATCGAACCTGTTATGGGGTGTTTGGACAAAGTTTAATTTTTATTTGTTGGTTGAAAAGTCCACCCGCCACCAAATGGGGGGTCATGAACAAAGTGAAAGTAAAAAAGGGATGGTAACCCTTTTTTTTTTTTTTTTGGTTAGATTTACTTTATTTTCTGATAAATGAAAAGAGGCTTTTTCTTCACGTTTCCCGGGGAAAAACACTACGACAAAGGCAAATTGTAGGTCTTCCACTATTTCTACGCCCACATGAAAATGTGTATATATATAATATAATAATATACTATACAAATTTAGAATTAATTGTATAAATAATGTGAACAAATTTGATTACTTCCATAAGCATTGGTATTTGCAAGTGTTAAGAGGATCTTTACTCCGGTTTTTTTTTTAACAGCGATTTCTCAGTCGAACCTGATGCTCAGCCACCACGATGACTCAGTGTCTCTGAGAGTGTCTCAAGTCTGCGGGTGCGAGCGAGTCAGGACACCACCTCCTTGCCCCAGTTCGAGGGAAACCCGGCCTGCGAGCAGCCACCAGTAAAACCCCCTCCCCAAAGATTCAAACCTAGGTCGCTAAAAGCTTCCCAAGCCCAAAGAGCTTTGAGGGTACCAAAAAAACAAATAATGTCATTGGTGAGGTTTGAGCTTGAGTCCCTAGAAACTCAAGCCAAATCCTCAACCAACTCCACTAGATGCTATTGGTTTTACTCCGGTTAGATCCTCCTAATCTATCATATATATATATTCCAATCATAAAATAATAATAATAATAATAACAACAACATTAATAATAATAATAATATTTAATATTCTTATTTTCTCGTGTTTTTCACTAAATTTCGTGGATCACTAGCTTGTTAATATACTTGAAAAAAGTAATAATCTTTATATAAAATATATAGATTGTTTTTTTAGTCTCAAAATTTACTTGAAAAAAGTAATAATCTTTTTCCTCATAGAAGAGAGCATCAAGGCATCTTCTACCAACATTATAGATGAGAACCCCAAAATAAAGCAATACAGTACTTTTTTATGAGCCCTAGAGAAAACCACCCTTATATGAAAAGTATAATTATAATCAACTTTTTGTGTGGGGTGGGGGTGGGGTGGGGTGGGGGTTTACAACTTGTAACTTTTGTCATGAAGAAGCCCCCAAGAGTCTGGGGATTATATATGATTATGGGGTGCAATTTTGATCATAATTAAAAGCAGAATATCAAGATTTGCTTGTATCCTTTTTGCCTTGCAACAAGATCTAATGTCTCTAACATCATCTTTCTAACTTTATTAGGGCAAATAATCCTTGTGGTGAAATCGTGATTCGATCAAAACCACTTTCTTTTATATTAACTATACGTTCTACATTATGTTCGACCTAAAACGGATAAAATATGATTGATTAATCGTCTCAAATGTGCATTGAGAGTACTTTAATTTTTATTAGTCACTGTGTAAAATATTCGTAATTGATCGCATCACGCGAGAATGTGTGGCTACACCGCCCTCGCGAACTCGATTAATACTTTCTTTTTCACGTTTATTAATTAAATATGATAAAAAAAAATGATGAGTACGTGGTTATAGTAAAATATAAGTGAAACATTTATAAAGTGAGAAATTATGATGTGTAGATTTAAAAATAGAAAGATCATAGAGTTGCATTGCATGCATGCATGGGGCAACGAAAAAGATAAGGTGAAAAGGGTGTGCATATCTACATGGGTGTGCGTGTTCACCAAAAGTTTTTTGGGTTTTGAATTTAAAGTAATATTTTTCAAATATAAACTCATCTTGAAATGATAAAAATGATAAAATAAAACATGAACAAACATCGTTTGCTATATATATTCCATACATGTCTCATGTCGTTTCTTCTTTTTGGTATTGTCGTCTTATGTAGCCTTCTCGATCTCTACCACTTATTTTCATCTCAAATTTGGCACGAGGTCCACATATATATGACTTACTTGACTAGAATTTTTATATATAATATTATCAATTCTTAGGCTCCGTATACCTAATTAAAAGTTAATTTATAACCTTGGTGGGGGATATTCTTTGTTCTTTAGAAAAGAAGTTTATAATCTTGTATTCATAAAAATTGTTCTAAGTTTAAATCTTTATAAATACAAGTTAATTAGAGGCTTTTAGGAGTAAAATTGATGCAAAATAAATTTCATCAAACAATTGTGTTTGATATTTGGCAACCAACTTGGGCGCCATTAGGTTCGCGACGAAGGAGCATTTTAACATAACCCACACCAAAAGTGATTGACCCAATCAGGATTGGTATGAATATCTAGTTATTATCGGCTAAGACGTCCGCATGATAGGTTTTAGCAGTAGTTTGAAAGTGTGCATGTGTCTAAAACTTAGCATGCGAGTAGCGTTATGGTTGGTACCTTCTTGCTAAAACTTATCATGCGGGCAACGTACGTCCTAGCCATTAAGGATGGATGTCGGTTGATGATTGGTTTTCAAGCAGGTCCCATCGAATTTTCTTAGAATGGAGACTAGGGTGTTGCCTCCTTCAATTAGCCTTCTGAGCCTACATGGCATTCTCTTAATGGTTGATAGCGATGCATTTGGAGGCTAAAATAATATGATTATTTTTGACAAATTTTCTGATCAAAATCGACATTTTTGATGATTTTCCCTTGCATATTATCTTCTTTTTTTCGTAAGTCAATCTGCTTTTATCTCCAAGGGAAACTTATTGTATACATGGGATTTGGTTTTAAATTAGTTAGTTTTTAATTGAATTTTTTTTTAAACAACCTAGAGTTTTGAACTTTTCGGTTCTATTTAAGACTTTGATTTATCGAGTGTTTTGATTGCTTTTGTACCTACATTAGCTCGTTTGATTAGAACCCTTGATCCGTGTTTTGAATGTGTCATATTGTGTTTGACTGTTTAACAGAAAACAACTTGCTTTGGCAGCTCTTCGATTCCTCAATTTTCCACTTCAATTCAACTTGTTGACTTGCTAAGGTCAACACATGTTTAAGTTAATTTTACCCGTCATTAACATACAACTCATTTTCATAATAGATGGATTATTTTAACTTGTTGTACCTTTAATTAACATCTATAAACCTACATAAATTTTATTTTTAAGATAATTCAGAAACATTCAAACACCTATAGTTGTTGATTGCAAGTCTTTTATCTCACTCTTTACCCATTAACCTAAAGATTTAAATGGGAAAATCAAAATATGGCCAAAAAGATTAATTAAAAAGCCACTATAACCACTCAATTTTAACAGGCTAATCAGTGACAGATTCTGAATTTTTTTCAGCAGGACCAAAAATATGTTAGGCTAGAACGAGTCTAGTAAAAAATAGGCCAGGCTAGAACGTGTCAAGCCAAAATAGCCGGGTCAAAAGAATTACAAATTAATTATCGGTTTGAACTTTGAAGCCTCAAAAACTTGCTACCTCTATTGATATGTTCAACTTCATTATCCGACTTTTAGTTATAATGAAATTTTACATGGTTCAAACTTTTAAATTTACTCATTCTATACCTATATAACAAAACATAACAACGTTATCAAAGATCACTCAAGAACACCAACAATCTTTAAATACGTCTTTATCTTATCATTTTTTCTTATCATTTTTATAGAAATTTATCTCATTATAATGTAATAGAATGTATATTGGTGCTTGTATTGGTAAAGAGAACAATTACACTTTTTTTTCAAAATTATAATGGGTTATCATTGTGAAAAAAACCTAAAAGAATGTGTGGTGAATGGCCTCTCAACAAATCGACGAAATGAGTAAGTTAAATCATTTCTACCTTTGAATCAACAAGTCTAATCATGATTATGAACCGATGATTAACGAATTGAGGGATGACGACTTGACTTGAGGCAATAAGGGATTGAGAGTGAACATGTTCAATCATGGAAATTGGAAGTGATCTAAATGTTAGGAGTAAATTACAAACTCTGTCATTTTTAAAAAAATACTTATTTAAATTATGGATCCAGCAGTTTTTTTTCAAAACTAATTACACCAGTCGTCCTTTATAACCAAATATAAACCAAATATGTCGCAACATCCACCATTTCCACTAACCTTCATCGACTTTTCCTGTTAATTAAGTCGATCACTTGGATGTCACGTGATGGGTATATATTGTTATTATGATGACTGGTGTATTTTGTTTTGGACTTGATTCATAATTATGTATGTTCACAAAGGACATAATTTGTAAAAATATATGCAGGTTTAATTGTTACATGTATATGTTAAGTCGGTTGAGACCTATGTACACATAATTTTAAACATATCGACATGTTTAACTCAAACACAACTTGTTTAACACCGTGTCGTATTGTGTTAACAAGTTCGTGTTAAAAGTTGACACACTCAATATACATATATAATTCATCTTTAGGTAAACGTTACAAAACAAAAACATATAAACAAATTAGTTGAAAGTTTATTTATTTACATAAACATATGTTTGTGTATGTAGGAACTATGAAATTTTAAAAAATAAACTGATTAAAAATTAAAAACATAAGATGTTTACATGTTCTCATCAAAATTGACTACTCTAAAATGCTCTTCATGTATACATGTAGAATCTGGTTCAACACGAAACGTTTTATAGATTTATACACAGTCATAATTTCAACGTGAGACTAGAAAATCCTCTAATCTTGATGTCACCAGTTAGGTTGTAGCTTAGTGATAAGAAGCAATGTCCTCTTTGATGAAGACTCAAGTTCAAAACTTGAGAGTAGAGATGTTCAAGAAAACCGGTTGTAGAACTGGTTACACGAAAGAAAAAACCGGAACTAGTTAAAACTAAAAACCCCTGTTCGGTTACAAACCAGCCCGGTGGTTACTATCCGGTTCTACTCTCATGCTCACAAATCAGTTACAAACCTGGTTATTCACTAACCGGTTATGAAAAATACCGGTAAGAAACTCAGTTAACCAGTCACACCGGTCACAAACCTCATGAACAGGTTCCTAACCGAACTGGTTATTCCCCTAACCGGTCAACTACTCTAACTGGAACCGATTGTAAAAAGAAAACCCGTTTTGTACACCTCTATATGAGAGTGGTGTATTTAATGTATAATTAGCACTTAAAAAATATATATAATCTTGATGTCATATTAAAAAAATTTATTGTAATACCTGGTTTCTTAGATAAAGTGAGGTTGAAACTACGCCCCCTCCTACTCACGTATTTTAATATAATAATAACTCCAAAAGTACGCATTCATGCTTAGATAGGTGTAGGTCCGCCGATATAACAGCAAAGCAAAATCACCATAGTGCTTTTTCTTTCTTTCTTTCTTTCAGGATTTGAATCAACCGTTTGGTTAGAAATCATTACTTTACCGTTAAGTATCCAAATTAGGACCACCCTAAGCTTCTGATTGAAAACTAAACTTCAAATCATTTTAGTTGTCCAGACTCTTTACGTGATCTTAGCATGGGAAAGTGTTCACCAATATGGTTCATCGACTCAAAAAAATTAGATTGGCATCATAACTAGCCAGTTCAAAAGGAGATACTTCAATCAGATCAGTTTTTGATTGACTGTCAACTACAATTCGAAAAAACATTGCTAAAGATCACCGCAAATACATCTTCTAAGGATTATTAATTCATATGAAAATAACAGCTTTTTTTAAAGCTAACAAAGCATATTACCTGTATAAACAAAATGAAAATATTAGGGCAATAAATAGCGATATTATATTGCTAAGTGATTAAATCCTATTATTTTATTTTTTATTACAATATTTTTATTGTCTTACTTATTAAATTCTAATGTTTTATTGGTAATTTATTAAACTTAATAAAAACAGAGTGTATAGTTATTAACTTATTATTTAATAGTTTATTTTCTTATTCTTCTTCTAAATTAGTTTTTTTTTCCTTTTGTTTGTTCTATTTGAATTATTTTCATTAAAATGGTTGGTGTAACAATTTTTTTTTTTTTTAAACGTTTTGATCGTCATAACGTTTTTTTTAATTAATTTATTTACTTTACGTAATGTTATAGCAATTCAACTGTTTCTTGTTCTTGTACTTGCAGTATCTCTCATCAATGCACTTAGATCTAGTATTAAACATAGGCCATATAGCCCAATAATGCATGGTGCTGAGTTGGTATGGGTTCAAACCGCAGACAGCCCTTTGAAGTTTTTTTTTTATTTTTTTTATTTGAATGTTAGTATTATTTTATTTATTTCTATTTTTGTCAATGAAACGATAGATATGTCATCTTTTGGTTATACAAAGCACTTTTCTGTTTAATTAAACTACAAGTTTCCTCCTCCAACGTACATATGTCAACTCTTAGGCTGATCGTTGCGGGCACCGTCCGGCGCCACCACCACCCACCTCCACCGGCGCCATGACCAATATCTCACTCCTCTAACGCTACCACCATCACGCCTACCCTTCTTCAAAGTCACAGGCGCCATGGACTCTACCCCACTACACCTCATCTCCTTGGGGCGCCATTGAGGGCTTTAACAATGGTGGTGGGGCGTTTTCACTACATGTAGTCTTAGTTTTATACAATTTGCTATAGGCTTTACGTCAATTTTTATTCTGCAACATTCAACCCTTCAAAACTACGTTATTGTTTAGATAAAAAAAACCCAACGATCAAACTAAAAACGTTTTTTTTCTACTTCAGTTATTCTTACGCTTTCTCTTTCACGCTGGTCAAAAAATCTAAAAAGTAAAACTAAAACTCACATCATCAACATCCAATATCCGGTACTTCTAATATATGGTTAAATAACATTATTACATCACAATGTGAAAGTTATTTGATGAAGTCAGAGTACACAAATAGGAAAAAAGAGGAAGAAGCATGGATCACAAAAATATGACCGAAGTAAAAAAATGTGAGTTTTACTTTTAGTTTATAGGTCTTTTCCCTATAACAGATTCTTTTCAAAAAAAAAAAAAGGATTTTTTAGTTTTACTTTTAGGTTTTTTAATTAAAGATTCTGCAGCAAAACTTAGATGCTACCAACATCCTATTCAATTTCCCTTTATACTTGAGCTATTGTTAATTAATCTTTACATTATAATAAACAATTACATTTAAGGACACGTGTCGCTCTCATATTAATTCTCATCTTGGTTTTCCCTCTTCTCTTTCTTATTAAATATTAATATTTTCTCTCCTAAGATATGTCTCGTATTTATATAATTAAATATAAAAAATTAAATCTTTTTATTGGAATAATAAATTAAAAGTTAATAAATTAGAGTAAGCTTTTAATTATATCTTATCTTAAATTATTTATAATTTTAAATCTTTATTATTTTTCAATTGCAATATTTATTATTTCTTATTTCACAAATAGCTGATGACATTTAACAGAAAAAATACTTATAAAAATTGTTATTCTAATATGATGTATTTATTTCACCCATGTATTACATGGGTTCTAACCTAGTAAATAATAATCAATATAAAAACAAAGTAATCATATAACCGTATGCAATCTTTATTCGACCAGTTCTGTTAAACATTAGATTTTGGATAGTATTCGTTACCTTTCCCGAGCAGACAACTGTCCTCTCTAGTAACATGTCTGAGGTGAACTCAAACTCCATAAAGGGGCAGTAAATTGCGGACAAAGGCATAAGCTAGGGCACCTGTAAAAATGTAACTATCCACTCTGTCCAATATTCCACCTACAAAGATATCATGCACAAATCTAAAATCATATGCAAAAAGTGTGATGATGTTTCATAGAAATGGTGGGAAACCGATTCTAGGCGAAGTGCAACAGCAATCAAAGGGTGTGAATATCCTACATGACATGACCCTAACATGAAATCTACGGGGTTTTTTTTTTTGTTGGTAAAGGGCAATGCCCAGAAAAGTATATAAAGAATAAATGAGAATTACACCCAAAAGAGGGCATACCCTCCATGAGACCTACCACAGTACCCAAATCCACAGGTTTGGGATGAGTCTAAACGGGATTGCATCAATCAGGGTTAAACTCACAAGGAAGTTTAGCTAAACGGATTGGATTCGGACATTTCACGGATTGACCCATTTAATTTTTAGGCATAATTACACTTCTCATGCTACAGGAATTTGCGCATTTTGTCCTTAATCTTCCTTGATTACACATTATCATTTGCGTTTAGGGTTTGTTATAGATTTCATCTTCTCCACTAACTGACATTAAGATTTAAAAGTCATGTTAAATGACTAAAACACAAAGCTGTGGGTTTCTGGTGACGCGGAGAGCATGAATTGGAGAAGGAAGAAAACAAATTAAAATTTTATGTTAAAGTCATGTTAAATGACTAAAACACAACGCTGAGGTTTTTTGGTGAGTCAGAGAGCATGAGTTCAAAAAAGAAAGAAAACAAAGAAAAGCCAATAAAGGAGCATCATGAAAAGGTTATTATCACCTTCCTACTCACCCTATTTGATCGCAGCATGTGACAACCCCTTTCATGATAGCCCAAATGAGCACACCCCGGTCAACATGTAATTGTCAGCGCCGCTGGCTGTGGCAGAGTGGCTACTTCTAACTACCTGTTAGGGATCCAACCCATTGCAAGGTATGGGAGTTGTCCCACATCGGTTGTATGGGCAACTGATGTAGGGTTCATAGGCCAAATGGGCTCTCTCACCCACTAGACTAGTCTTTTGGGTTGAGTTCCCCCATTTGATATGTAACAATGGTATCAAAGTCAACTCGAAGGGTGGCCCACAAAGTGGTGCCTGGAGAGAGCTAGCCCGACCAACGTGGTCATAACCAACAAGGATGTTGGCCATTAAGGAGGGTTCATTTTACGAATCAAAACCATCGCAAGGTATGGGACTTGTCCAACCCATACAACTGATGTGTGTAGTTATAGGCCAAATGGGCTCTCTCACCCACTATACTAGTCTTTTGGGTTGAGTTCTTCTGTTTGGTATGCAACACAACCCCTTCTACATTGCTCAAGGATCAATTTCAAGTGATGATGGGTATTCTTTTTGTAGTATGAATACCAAACATTGACGAAATTCTTGCCTTATCTTCCATTCGTAAAAAACTTCACCAAGTTCAAGACTTTCAGTTTCTTCTCCGCCAGATACAATAGGCAGCACTAGAATTTGATAGATGTGGGGCCTGTAAGGCAAAATTCACCACACCACCTACTGCACCTTATGTGACCTGTGCGCTTTTAAGAAGGGGCGTTAGTGGGAGTGAAGAAAGGATCAACAGGAGTGAGAGAAAGACCAATGAACCCTATTGTTTGCCAGCAGAACAAAGCCACCACTACCACCACCGCGGAGAAAGCTTGGAGGTGACATGACTTCAACATTAAAAAAATCATCTACAAAAGAAAACTCAAATACCAGGCTTAATTTTCTTCAATCTTGACTTAAAAAACAAGAGATTATGAATTTAGGGTTCTTGATTTTTAAACAGAGGTAGGGTGTGTTGGGTTTGGGAATGAAGAAGGAAAGCATGTGGGTGTATCAGATTTAATATTTACTTTTGTTTTTTATAAGCAAGGGAATAGGTCAATTTACAAAAATTAACAGAAATTTCAACGTCAGTTACCAGGAAAGACAAAATTTGTGATAAACCCTAAGCGTGAAGACTGATTCGTGTAATTAATGAAGATTAAGGATGAAAGAAATTATTTCATATATACCTAAAGGACAGAGAGTGTAGATTTGTATAATTTTTTTTAATATGTTTAATGTCATGACTTAAACTCGTTGATCATTTTATACCAATATATAAAGTTAAAAGAGAAATGGCCATCATGTTTTATAGTTTATGTATATCAGTTTTATATACATTTCCTTTTTTTTTTTTAATTTGTAGTTTAAAGTATTAATGTGCCAAAAAAAATGGGTCAAACGGGTCGCGTTCATGTCAACTCACGAATATGTGTGGGCAAGACTTCCGGGTTCGCGTAAAATTGTCAAGGTCATGCCATGTTCGGGTTCGTGTTGGTTTGACACGTGACACGACCACCCGTTTAGTATCCTGTAGTATACACCATTACTTGTAAAAAAGGGTTAATTTATAGAAATGAATGCATACAAGATTTTGTAGCAGGAATTAAAAATGTATGCACATGGCCAGTCATTCCTTTTCTTAGTTATATTGTTTCCAAAATTTTAAAAGTTGGTCAAGGCAGAATTAATGACCCCATAAACATGTCCTAACAGAATACCCTTCTGTTTGTTAAGTGTTTTTCTGAGGATAAAGTCAGAAAAAGATGAATAGATTTCAAATAAAAGATATGTGAAAGAAAAATCATTAATTACCATGACCGGGTATGAGGGATCCTGAATCTTTTACGCCGGCATCTCTCTTGATCATTGATTCAAGAAGGTCACCAAAAAGAGAGGCAAAAAAGTTCAGCAAACCAAAACCAATTGCACTGATAAAAAGAACACACATGTTAGCAAGCATTACTATATATTGGTGATATATGTAAATAGTTCACAAAGAAAATATACATGACACCCTAATTGTGCATGAAGAATATTGTTTTGGGCAAAAATGGATTCAGGTCAACAGTCAACTGGTCAAGGCACCCAGACTTGTTTCAAATCGTACCAATAAAACTTGTTTCGACCCGTCATCCAACACATCCAACCCGCCCATTTCAACAAGTCTAGCTGGAAGTACCTGAGATTAGATGTAGGCCAAGAAAAGATCTTTGACAACAATACAGAAGTGGCTATGCATCCTGCTAAACCTGCAATAGCTCCCTCCCATGTTTTCTTGGGACTAATACTAGTAAGCGGTATCCTACCAAAAGCCTGCATTGGGAATGAAATTATAGTAAAGAACATAAAGATGTAAGATTAGAAAAGTTAATGTAATATAATATATTATATACCTTTCCACCAACAAAAGCAAATGTATCGGCAGCAATTATGCTGCTGATAGATATCAAGGTGGCTACAAGACCAACCGTCCAATGAGCTTGCCCACCTAAAAGTATAGGCCATGTAGCTCCCACTCCTCTTGAAGATACGATATCAGATTAGTATATTGTTGGCCACCTAAAATTTTTGATTTTTTGCTATTCACTTAATATTTTGTCGGAAGTTGGAACCCTTCATGTTTTGTTATTTTGTAAACAGTAAATGCTCATGATCAAGCAATGTCTTGTTTATAGCATATGTAATGGCAATGGAACGTGTATTTGTAAATGGTAATCCCAACCCCTTCCCGATTGTAAACTCATGTCATGTGCCTGGAACATACCCGTCAGGTATCAGGTACACCCATTAGTTAGTTCCATAAAAATTTCTTACTATTTTGATTTTTATATAATATTATTACCCAAGAAACTTAGAAATATAAAAACTAAAAATTAGTGGATTAGCAAATTACTTTATTAACTAAAAACAAAGGAAAATGATTAGGAGTATGGTTTAGGTAAACGGGTATATAGGTTTAAGGTAATCTGGATGTGTATGACCTTATACCATACCCGTCCCATATCGGCGGAAATTTTAGAATGAATCCCATACTCGGTCTCATACCTGAATACCCGTCCCAAATGTTTTGGTTTGCCCATCAGGTTCGGGTTCTTTTGCCATTTATACATAAGGAAACACAAGATATTGTAATTTCTGGCCTCTTACAAAAATGATAAAGTTTAGGAAAATTTCCAACATTGTGAGTAGATAAGCATAAAGACTTACCAGTATTTAAGGCTGGTGCTAGCAAACGACATCTAAGCTTAACCCAGAATGAAGGAAGATATCCACAATAAAACAGGCCAAATATTGTACTGCTGAGCTGAGAAAAACGAGGATTTCCTCTTTGTAATAGTAATGCCATAGCAACAACAAAAGCTGCTGATGCTACAGAAACATCTATTTGACCCTTGTATCTGAAACCTCAGAAAATAAAAGTAAGACCAAATGAAAATAAGAAATTGTTTCTATAGAAGGAATGTGTGATACATAAACAAGCTTCTTAGATACTTTGGATTCCCACATGAACAAGTCTATTATCTACAACCTAGTAATTAGCCAATAATTCATCTAGAAACATATTGATATTCATGTTCGGAATCTTAAACTTAATATTGTTACCGGCAACAAAATATGCAAATGTCAAAGAAGGAGCAGCCTTGAGTCTTTGGAACAAAAGTTCATACTTTCTAATATTACAAAAAGCAAAACCTAGCATGTGAATCTCACGAATTAACTTATGAGGAATTAAGAAGTTTTTTGGAGATCTTACAGAGTGATTAAAGGCATAAGAGCACAGATAACAGAGCAAGCTCGGGACACATAAAGGGGAGGGGGGGTCATTCCAGAAGCAATTCCATGGCTTCTAACTAGTTCAAAGTATTCTCTTGAACCCGCAAAAACAGCAGCAGCTACAGCCACAGAGAAGACCCACCCTCCGGTCAGTACCACTCCACCAGCCGTAATTCCAATTCCAAGTCCAAACACAACCCTTTTTGACAACTGGCTAGATTTTTGCTGTTTCTCTAAATCTGCATCCGTTTTTGATGAACCATGGTCTTTGATAACCTAAGCATATGCATTCTGAGGTTCGTTAGTGACTAGAACTGGAATTCATTACAGAAATTAACAGAACATGGCAAATAAATACTCTCGTTATCTCCGTGTGTTGTTAAGCACATAAATGAATAAGGAGAACTTTCTGTCTAATTTCATAATTAATAATGGCACTCCACAGTTAATGTGTCCTATACCAGTTGAACAATTAGGTGATTCCTGGTTCATTTAATCGCTTATATAGTTTCCAAAATCTAAACATGAATATCCTCCTGGTTTCATAACTAGCTTTGCCACAGATTCATCAAACCCTAAAAGTAGTCATTACAAACCATAAAATCCCCTGAAGTTGTGAGGCAGCAATAACTACTTCATGTGTTCATTCCATAACTTGACGTTTATTTATTATTCTTTCTTTGGCTATAATGACCTTAAAATCCAATCTTAAACGAAGAAAGTATAACAAAAATTCAGATTCCATGATCCATGATATACGTTTTGTTCCCCCAAATTTTGTCCTAGAAACAATTCAAACGAACATAAGCAATTAGAAGTGAGAATCAGCTTCTAGATACCAATCATTTCGTAATTATTCTCTTATACCTCCACAGGATCCTCGTCATCAATCAGGTTAGCATCGGTTTTCGCCAACAGAGTCCGCGCGAGAATATTCGGCGACTTATAACGAATTCGAAATCTACCGTCGTTAATTTGCAAATACCCTCTCCCATTTGGCGCGTCAAAGAAGTTCAACCCTAGCTTGGTTGACGAGAGGCATGAAACTAGGGTTTTAGAAGGACAAGGACGAAAATGGCAATTGCAAGCGGAAGAAGCGACTGAAATCGAGAGGAGTTGGGAGGTGTTAGTAGCGCGTCGTGCATCGATTTTTCCGCAATTTGACGGGGTAGCCATGGAGGACGATGAGGTAGAAGACATCTGGTCTGGGGAATAATAAATCAATCCATGTTCTGAAGCTGCTTTCGTGATTTCGATTTTATCAAGAGGAGAGGAGAGGAGGGAATTGTAATTGGGCTTGGGGGTGACGATAACGGCGATGAGTGACGGGACGAATTTTGTTCGGAAAATTCCTAAAGTGTCCAAATCACGTCCTTTTTTTTTTTTTTTTTTTTTTTTTTACACTAGTTATGTTCTTACAGTCAAATTCCTAATGACAGAAAGTCGGAAACTTAATAATTCGTCTCTTAAGGTCATTCATTTCGGCAAGACCCATTTATTTTCTTTCAATAGTAAAGGAAAAAGCTTCTTTCAGTTTTGTTGGTCAAAGCTAGTCTTGTCGGACTAGGAGCTGCACTAGGCTTGAGCGTGGGAAATTGACTATTGACTTATGAAAGATAAAGAAAGAATGACGTAGGTAGGCTAACTAACTAACTAAGAGTATGTTTGGTTGAATCTGTTTCATTAGGTGCTGGATGAATAAGTGTCTGGATGAATAAGAGATTCTGAACCAGTAAAGTGATGAAACAGTAAGGATGTGTTTGGTTGGATCTCTGAATGAGAAGTCTGATTCTAATTTTTTTTTTTTCATTTAAGTTGTCCCACATTGGTAGGGCTGTTCAAAAAACTCGCAAGTCGTGGCTCGCTCGGAAAAAGCTCGAAATTAGCTCGCTCGAAATCAGCTCGATTATAAGCGAGTCGAGCCCGAGCCAAGGTTAGCTCGGCTCGTGGCTCGCTCGTTAGTTAGCTCGTTGGCTCGCTCGCTTGGCTCATTTAAATTTAAGCTCAAATTTTATTATATATACATATATATAACCCAAAAATTATGAGTTTATTATTTATAATATAATTTTTAAGTTAATTACTAAGTTTCTTATACTATTTTACTTAAAAAGGTATTAGAATAGAATAAGATATAAAACTGATATTAAACTTTTCAGTAAGACATATTTGTTTTTATTGGAAAATAAATAAATAAACATCGAATTTTAAAATTTCCATTACGAGTATGACAAAAATTATGTTTTAGTCAAGTTATATATCAATATGTATAAATAATATAAGTTTTAAGAAACAAACTAGCTGGCTCGACGATCCAGCTCGGCTCGGCTCGGTTTCTAAACGAGCCGAGCCCGAGCTCACCCTGGCTCGGCTCGACTCGGCTCGTTTACAGCCCTACACATTGGTGTGGGAACAAAAAAATGGTTAGTTTATATATGCAAACCTTTATGACATATTAAGTTCTAATGTTATGTTTTACTCCGGCATCTACCCACGCGCATGGGTGTGTAGATTTGGTTGAAATCTCTTGAAAACAATGGGATGCCCGAGCGACCTGCGGACACGAATGCAAGCTCCGATAGCGACCTGACCCTCAGCCTCCTCCCTCCAGACGGCGAACCAAACACCTCTAAACCAGCCCTTCCATCGGACAGATCCACTTAGAAAAGATCCGATACCAAGCTAGTTGTTTTGGTCAGCATATTAGAGTTAAGTGTGTATCATGTGATGGTAGGAGGTTGACCTGGTACGTAGCAAAGTATACGTTGGAAGTGGACGATCAAAATGGCATGTGAGCTAAAGAAATGGTAAGTTGTTTACCAGATTTTACATTAGTTGTTTAGCTCTTTTATTGTACCCTTTTCATTTTTTAATACAAAATCTTTCTCCATTTTGGTCTTCTGCATATATATTTTCATATTTTCACACATACATACCTGAATTTGTGTGTGTAAGTGTGTGTTGAGTGAGCCTGAACCAACATCCGCACACCTTGTTCAAGAAGCATTTAGTACTTGCAATAAGTTGGGAGAGTTTAATTTGAAAGACAAAACGTCTTTCTTGAATCTTGTTAATGCATTGTGCGAGTATAAACACGTGATTAAAGCACAAGAGTTATGTTTAGGAAAAGATAACAACTTTATAGATAAAAATTGCTGGCTTTCAAATGGGTACTAAAGTTTACAATATGATTCTTCGCGGATGGTTTAACAACTACAAATAACATGAACACAAGAGGTGTAGACCCCAAGCACAAGACGTGTAACTAACAAGGCCATGCAGCCAATGTTTAGCAGTTAGTTGGCAAAATAGGCGGGTTGGAAAATAGGTCAAAGGAATAGATTTTGGATTTAACCCTTTGGAGGTAAAACATAACTTGTTTGACCCATTAATAAGTAAACGGGTCAAAATTGCCACCTTTATTAGCATCAATAAATAGGGTCAACCTTACCATGAGCACTCTACCCCTTAGATTGGAGGTAAGGTTTATCCGTATTCCACCCTTCCGTGACCTTCCCTACAAATAGCCCTTCTATGAGTGACATTTTACTACGTATGTTTGTTTGTTTTGAATCGGGTCAACTATGACCGTTAGTTAGATCTAGAGGACTAGAACTCAAGAGAAGATGCGATAGTTGTCCATAAGAATACAAATTGACCTGGGATTCTATTTATTTTTTCATATGGAAAACATCATATTATCAGAAAGATATCAATTTCCAGTTTCATAAGTATACAATAACCACAAGCCAATGGAGACACATTCCTTTTTCACAGAAACGTCTTCCTATGGTACAAAAAGGGTAGGTTCTTGTGTCCATTACTTAAGTGGTTGTTTGGATGTGCATAAATTTGTGACTGTTTAAAAATAAATAAATTTAAGGAGTAGCTAACAGATGAAACTGACTATGAAGATAAATGTAAAGCTAGCAAATAATCCCCAATTGTTTAAACAGATTATACCTGATTCAATTTCATCAAGCTGCAATAATGACTTTGAAAACTCACATCCAAACACCACCATCTTAAGCAAGCTACAAGTACCGATTACAACTACACAATCAACGGATGAAACATAGTTGCATAAATAACCATATCTCCACACAACACAAAAATGAATGATATAAAAGAAACCAATTACCCAATAGCGAAACCCTAATTTCTAAAAATCACATTAAGAATAATAATAACGGTTACCGGATTTCGGTTGAACCTGATGAGCCTCGAAGAACATAGTTGTACCCGTATGATATACGAATTTTTATACTCATTTTGGCTTACTTTAAATTGTCCTCCAGGATGCTAAACTTCAATCAAGACTTAGGCACCAAATGCGACACTCTTATCCGAGGAACAAAGTGAGTAATTCCTACCAGTGTAGTAGTGTCTGACTTGTTTTGCTCCATATAAAGGCATACTTACAAGTTAGGGGAAGAGTTAATGCATACATATATAATAATGGATAGATAAATGTATTACGTATATAATTAGATCAGAAAATACACACATATAAATAATATGGTTTAGTGAAAGTTGGGTATCACGGATTTAAGAGGTATGGACCCGTAACTGAACCGAAAACGATAAGTTTTATTATTTTATTAATCAATCAGTACATCAAAATTCACCCACTTTTTTTCATCTTCTTCTTTCAACTCTACCTTGCAATTGCAAACATACTTTTGCAGGACGCGTCATCTACTGCTGAAACTATTAAGTTCTACAAAAAGTGCTTGGGAATAGACACCAATTGAGGATCGTATGTGATGAGAGTTACCTGAGGTCCTTTACATACTCGACAAAGATATCAATGCGATTAAGGACGCACACGCACGTATAATGAAAACATTTGCAGTGGAAGGCGTGAAGTGCAGGGTCACAAGGTAATCAATTTCATTGTTCGATATATATATTATACTTACAATTTATTATTATGCATATCTAAATATAACTACTTTCTCAACAGTTGTGTCATAGGCAAATGGACGACAAAGCTAATGTTAACAGAGATTAATGGTGTGAAGTGAAAAAATATGCTACTCCAAAGTGTTTAAACACTTTAAAGTGTTTGCACTCGGTTAGAAGTGGACTAGATCTAAACACATTAACAAATAAATTACATATCTTTAAAGTGTTTAAACACTTCTAACCGAATGCAAACACTTTAGAATGTTTAAACACTTTGCACTAACATATCTCTTCACTTCACACCATTCATCTATGTTAACATTAGCTTTGTTGTCCATCTGCCCTATGACACAACTACTGAGAAAGTAGTTATATTTAGATATACATAGTAATAAATTGTAATTATAGTGTATATATCGAACAATGAAATTTATTACCTCGACCCTGCATTTCACGCCTCCCACTGCAAATGTTTTCATTATACGTGCGTGTGCGTCCTTAATCGCATTGACATCTTTGTCGACTATTAAAGTCACCTCAGGTAACTCCCATCACATACGATCCTCAATTGGGTGTCTATTCCTAAGTACTTCTTATAGAACTCAATAGTTTCAGCAGATGTCGTGTCCTGCAAAAGTATGTTTGCAATTGCAATGTAGAGTTGAAAGAAGAAGATGAAGATGAAAAAAAGTGGGTAAATTTTGATGTACTGATTGATTAATAAAATAATAAAACTTATCGTTTTCGGTTCGGGTACGGGTCCATACCTCTTAAACCCATCATAAACCTGTGATACCCAACTTTCACTAAACCATATTATTTATATGTGCGTATTTCTAATCTAATCATATATATTTCTAATCTAATCATAGTTATCAAAAATGCTCGCCTCTTGCGCCTAGGCGGGCTTTTTGGGCGATGCGCAAGATTGGCGCTTTTGGTTCCAAGATAATTTAGGCGTTTCATCTTCAAAACTGTTTTGAGCAAAAGCTTTGAGAAAAAAGATGAATTACAGTGGCGCTATGAGCAGAGGTTGCAGAAAATAGATGAAGAAGATGACAACGCAGAAAATAGATGAAGAAGATGACAACTGTGTAGTTGAGAAAATAGATGAAGGAGATCAAACTTTAGAGTTATAAAAAGTGACGGCTGTGTATTTATAACATTAGGGTTATCATAAAGTTTCATCTACACCCTCATAAAGTTTCATCTACACCCCTTAAAGAATATAACCTTGTCATTTTGATACATTATATTTTATTTTATTTTTTAATTTAAATGCGCTTTTTTTGCGCCTATCGCCTAGGCCCTAGGCAGACCCTATGCGCCTTGAGTTCACCTCGTGCTTTTGATAACTATGAATCTAATTATATATTTAATTATATATCCATTATTATATATGTATGCATTAACTCTTCCCCTAATCTCATCACTGCATATTGTATTGTAATTTGTAAGTATGTCTTTATATGGAGCAAATTTTTCCAAGTTCGAACTAAAGGTCGTACCGGGTTAGTCACATAAATAATGATGTCACGGACCCTTGTGGTATTTCACTTTAGTCACTTTTAATGGCTTCATTCCCTAAGAGGCAAATTTCACAAGTCAGACACTACTACGCTATCAAAATTCCGTTTAATTCAAGTAGGAATTACTTACTTTGTTCCAGATAAGAGTGTCGCCTTTGGTGCCTAAGTCTTGATTCAAGTTTAGCATCCTGGAGGACAAAAAGGTAAGACAAAATGAGTATAAAAATCCGTATATCATACAGGTACAACTATGTTCTTCGGTGCTTTTTTTTTACAGTTACAAATTCATATGTCATACGGTTAATATAGTATTAAAAAGGATCATGATGTTACACTCGATCAAGTATTCAAATATTCAAGCCAACCTATGATCTATATATCTAAAAGCATTAACACACACATTTTGTTAGCTACAAAAGAGAAGAACACGGACCAGGACTTGCTCAAATCATAACATACTTGTCTCACCTAGAAACATAACAAAAATCAAGAAAAACACGATGAAACCGGTGGAAAAACCCAATCACATTGATAACTAATAGAAAAAACGGACTTAATTAAATCTCTTGCTCTATATTCATGCAATTTAGTCTATGTGTAAAAAAAATTCACACAAAAACTCCAAAGTTAACGGTGTACTACAAGCTGCTATGCAGCAGGGTATAGAACTAGAAACTAATTATTTCACTTAATCACATGTTCAAACAAACGTATAATCAGTATAATCATAGATCTGAAAACATTGACAAAGAAATCGTAAAAAAAAAAAAAACAAACTAGAAAACACTCTTATTAACCCATATCTCCGAACAATCGATACTTCCCTCCAGCATTCTTAACCCATATCTCACAAGTTTGTGGCTCAAGTAGAAGAAACACTGTTCTAATATAAGCACTCTCATTAAAAAGCTTCCACTGTATCATTGGTATCTTTATCATCCAATAATTCTTAGATATGTACCCCAAATTTACATGAACTGTGTTAAAACTTCCACTTTGTTTGCTTACTAGATCATCGAAGTTCCATTTGTATTTTGTATTTTTTTAGGTCTCTCTTAATTAAGAAGTGCATACTTTAATTTGACAAGTCAAGTACAAATGATATCATGGTGGACTTAAACCAATTTGACAGATTAGCTTGGACTCAAAACCAAACATTCTTTCCCACGAAAATGAACAAAAAAAAATCCTAACCAGTATACATGTAGTCTGACCAAAATTTCATCAAATCTTTACACTCTCAGCAGCGACATTTCTAATAACTTAACCCAATTTTACACCACCATCCAAATCACAAGACACACGATCCCAATTTACACATATGAAGATTTTGAGCATCAAACCTAAAAACCATAGATTTTGAACTAAAACCAAACAAATTCGAGCAAAACCCACATTCGAGCATCAAAACCACACTAAACAATGATCAAGCGAGCATCAAATCACACCAATTTGTAGTTGCCCTAAAAAATTACCTTGTCCGAGGCGGCGAGCAGGATGGTAGCAAAATGTGCACGGCAGCGAGATATCGGAGAGGTACGCCGGAGCAGAGGCGGCGAGATGTCAAGATCGTTCTTTCTTTTACTTTACTTTTCTCTGGATGGTAAACTGGTCTTTAAACATCTGACCGATTAAGAGTTTATCCTGAAAATTTTAGTGTGTCTTTGATTATGGCGTTTTCCAATTTTTCATTTTCAATTTTCTTAAAAATAAAATAGGTTTATTATCTTTAGAAAACACATGAAAGTTTTTGAAAACACGTTCCAAACCAAAAGATGGGGTTTTCATTTTCCAAAATAGAAATATGGAAAACAAAAACGGAAAATGGAAAAGAAAAAAAAAAACCAACACCTATAATTCCAATCGTTTTATTTTATTTTATTATTTTAAAAAAACAACAATCTCACAATCATCTTCTTTCCTTTATAAAGACCCGATTTTTAGGTCCTTTACATCTTTAAAATATTGAACCATTATCTCTTTTTCAATATTCAAAATCCCCAACACATATTTATCTATCTCGACCCCGTGAACTGTGAAGCATTCTCTCTATTTTTTTTCTTTCAAAATCTCGATCCCTTCATCTTTGTACATTCCAATCATCTCGATCCGCCTCGAGTTAAAAGTATGAAAATGATCGTTTTCCTTAAAACTAACATGAGCATCATTTTTCTTTACATCAATTTTAATACTTGATCAGGATGACTGAAATTGCCCCCATGATTTAAAGGTAACATGAAATTGAATCTATGTTCCTTAAAACTAAATTCAAAGAAGCAACATTCATAAGCTTACGGTACACAGCTTTAATTTCATCTGGAAGGAGTGATGAGCGAATGATCGATTTTTCCATGGTTCCCAATTTCTTGGAGGAGCAAGCGTTTAATCAGGGGGTGGTTTTATGGGATCGTAGTTCAAAAGAAATAACGGTCTATCAATTTTTAAAGGTTTATCACGACGGGGTTTTTTTAAGGGTAAAATTACCCTTTTATCCTAGCATGTGCCAATCATGTGTCCACTTAACGGTTAATTTGGATGCCAGTTAATGAAAAGGTCCACTTCTGAAAAGAAAATAACTTTAAAGGTTGTCTCGTGTAATTAGTTTTAAGAAAGGTTAAAATCCATAATTTGATAACTATAAAGGACGTAATCTGTAATTTACTCTTTAAAAAATAATAAAAAATAACAATAAATTAAATTTTTTTTTTTTTTAAATTGTCAGAAAACCGGTTGAACCGGAAAAAACCGGAAACCCGCCCGGTTCAAAACGGTCCGGTTATGTCCAAAAAACCGGGGATTAAAAAACCGGTATGATGACCGGTTGGCGGTTGAACCGGTTGAACCGGACCGGTTGAACCGGTTGAACCGGACCGGTTGAACCGGTTTTTAAACATTGCACGAATCAAGTTTCTCGCGTTAGAGTTTGACCATCTATCAAAAATGCGGACATCATTGGCATATAAAAGGTGTAAAGTTTGCGGACCTTCACCCGGGAGTTGTAAGTACTCGAAAATATCAACCGAAACCGCTCTTTTCGTTATAGGCGTAAAAGCTTCAATGAACCGAAACCGCTCTTTTCCTTTAAAAAACCGCATTACCCATCTCGTTGTTCACCGAACCCGGGTTCTTGAATCAACTTAACATTCGCTATTGGTTAATGAATACCGTCTACCGGATAATTTCATTGCTCTAAAGGAAAGGAGCGGTTTCGGTTGATAATGCATCTCTTGATTCCCCGTTCCCTCTCCTCCCGTTTCAATCTCAGATCATCACTAATCCTCCAATTTCACACTTCCCAATCTAATCATACTTCAAAAACCTCATCACCCATCTCGTTTTCCGGTCATCAAACCCCTAAAACACCAAACCCAGATCATGAACAACTCAATCAGACCACAATCCTCGAAACTCTAGCATGTTATGACAACGATTGGAAACGCGCAATGGAATTCTTCAACTGGGTTGAATCCGATTACGGATTCAAACACAACATAGAGACCTATAATCGCATGATCGATATACTGGGCAAGTTTTTCGAATACGATATTGCATGGCAACTGATCGATAAAATGCCTGAGAGAAACCACGCTACATTTCGCGTGATGTTCAACCGCTATGCTTCCGCACACCTTGTTCAAGAAGCATTCACTACTTACAATAAGCTGGGAGAGTTTAATTTGAAAGACGAAACTTCTTTCTTGAATCTTGTCGATGCATTGTGCGAGTATAAACACGTGATTGAAGCACAAGAGTTATGTTTAGGAAAAGAATCAAAAGATAAGAACTTTATAGATAATATTGCTAGTTTTCAAATGGGTACTAAGGTTTACAATATGATTCTTCGGGGATGGTTTAAGATGAGGTGGTGGGCGAAATGTAGAGAGTTTTGGGAACAGATGGATAAAGATGGGATCAGTAAAGATTTGTATTCGTATTCGATATATATGGACGTTCAAAGCAAGAGTGGGAAGCCATGGAAGGCTGTGAAGCTGTATAAAGAGATGAAGAAGAAAGGTATTAAATTAGATGTGGTGGCATACAACACCGTTATCCAAGCGATTGGTGTTTCGGAAGGGGTTGATGTGGCTGTTCATCTTGGTCGTGAGATGCTCGAACTGGGTTGTGAACCGAATGCTGTAACTTATAACATAATCATCAAGCTTTTGTGTGAAAACGGGAGGGTCAGGGAGGCATACCAAGTGCTCGATAAAATGTCTAAGAGAAGGTGTGCACCCAATGTCATCACTTATCATTGCATTTTCAGGTGCCTGGAGAAGCCTAATGAGATACTCTCACTCCTTGATAGGATGATTGACAGTGGTGTAAGTCCAACTCTAGACACATATGTAATGCTTATAAGGAAGTTTGGGAGATGGGGATTTCTTCGGCCCGTTTTTATAGTTTGGCAAAAAATGGAAGATCATGGATTGAGTCCAAACGAGTTTGCTTATAACGCGTTGATTGATGCGTTGGTCGATAAAGGTATGATTGATATGGCTAGGAAATATGACAAAGAGATGTTGGCGAAAGGGCTCTCGGCTAAGATGAGACCAGAGCTAGTGAAGGGAGAATGTGATGATTGATGAGCGTTTACAAGCTTGAAAATAGATGTTTTATACCTATGGTTTATATAAGGCTCGAAAGCTCAATAAGAATTCGAGTTGAGCCTTTACAAGCTCGAGCGGGGCTCTTACATGTTTCGAGCTTAATTTTTGTGTTTTGAGCTGATAAAAGCTTCACAGTAATTGTCATTTTTTGGATCATATGCGTGTTGAATTGTGTATTATAGAGTTAGCTTGAGGGTTTCTTGGTATTTCTGGTTTTGATCTGAACATAATTGCCTTGAAACACAATTAAAAATAACTTAATTCAAACTAGAATGTATGTTCAGTACGAATGTTGTCAGCGTGGACAGGCTAGAGCAGAAACTCAGCTTAGACCTCTCTTAGTTCAGAAATAAGCAAGCAGGTTATGGCAACCTGTTTCCATAACATTCACATAAGAATATCGTCTATCCATTTTGTACCGATGGGTATTTGTGGTGGGTGAAAATAGAGCAATGCTTGTTTAGTTTAGATAGCCAATAGGGGTTTTACTCTGATGTTTTAATGTATTCTTTTGACAATAAAAGTTAGTTTCTTTTGTGTGTTTTGATCATGTATAGGCCAACAACTTCATTATGTTGTTTTTAAAGTACTATGTGCGATTTCAGTCAGAATGGTGTGTTACCGTTAAAATGGTTATGAAGTCACAAAGGTGTATGACATGGATGATGAATTATATCTTATGGTGTAACTTGTTTTAGATGTTTTGTGCTAGTTTTTGAGTTTAATACCATACGAATTTGTGTATGTATCTCATGTAATATGGGTGTTTGTGGTAGATCATTGGTACATAATAGGGGATCATATATTTTAGTCTCTAATAACCTTGTCAATCGAGGGGCATACGGGTTGGCTTAGCACATGAAAATGACTAAACATAGCTGTAAGGAGCATATTGTACATTTGTACTAGAAACCATTTAACGATATCGTAGTTGGGGGTTTATAAACTAACTTTTGAACATCAGATTGTTTTGAACTCAGTATAGGATCAAATCCTAAAGTTTTATAAATAGTAACTTTTAGCGTAACAGTAGATCAATGTTTTCAAGCCAGACCTGTGGTAAATTGCTCTTACACAAGTTACAGAATGAAATAACTGCATTTTAAAGAGATGCTTCTGCAAGTCAAATATGCAACTTCCAAGTATCACCAAACGGAAAAATACCACTAAATTGTCAAGAAAAAAAACGTGCTCAAATTCAAGACTACTGTATCATCATTTAATATATTATAATATAAACCATGATAACAACACCAAAAGATTAAATCAACAAAAACATTCTCACTGGGTCACTTCTGCTGTCTTTGGGTCAACCTCCTCGGTCCCATTCTCAGGCTCTACATGATCTTCGGTTCTGCTCTCTGGCTCAAATTGATCTTCAGTCTTGCTCTCCGGCTCCACTTGATCCTCGGTCTTGCTCTCCGCCTCCACTTGATCTTCAATCTTGCTCTCAGGCTCCACTTGGTCTTGAGTTTTGCTCTCGGGCTCCACTTGATCCTGAGTCTTGCTCTCAGGCTCCGCCTGACCTTCAGTCTTGCTCTCAGGTTCCACCTGACCTTCAGTCGTGTTCTCAGGTTTCACTTCATCTTCAGTCTTAGACTCAGTTTCATTCACAGGCTTAACCTCCGCCTCTTGGGTCGGACCCTGAGGTTCCAAAGCTAGCGGACCTGGTCCTCGTGTGGGTCCTGGTGGCAAGCCCTGCGGGAAGAAGGCGGGCCCAGTTTGAGGTAAAAATGGTTGCAGCAATTGAAGAAGAGCGTGTTGATCAACTCCTCCTCCTCCTCCATATGCATAGGATGTTGAAGCATTGTGAGCAAGCGCTTGAAGAAGCACAGGATACAATGCTGCTTCTAATGCTGGATACAGTGCCTGTAAAGCCGCCTGTCCCATTGCTGCTTGAGCTTGTTGTTCCTGAAACCTTTCAAGATTAAACATATGACGTCTACCTTTTAAATGATTGTCAAAAGCAGGCGCTGATTCGCATTTTACATCACAAAGTTCACAAATAAAAGGCACGATTTCCTTGGGTTTCTTTTCAGGCTCAGAAGATTTCTGTTCTTCGTCTCTCATTTTTCTTTTTAAACCATTTCCTTCTCGTTCTTCAAAATGCAAGGCTTGATTTTCAACTTTGACTTCTGGTCTCTCCATGACAGGAGGAGCCATTTGAGTTTCATGTGTTTTGCCTGCAAGCCTCTGTAACTCTTCTTGTATTTCCATGTTCTTTTTATGTTTTTTACCATTCTTGTGATTTTCAAGAACCTCATGAGTGTTACAATCAACTCGACAAAGTTCACACCATGCCAGAAACTGAGGTTTCGGCTCGGTCTTTACCCTAGAAACCCCGCCACGTCCTCCACTGCCACCACGTCCCCGGAAAGACGAACTACCACCTCTAAAGCCTCCTCCTCGACCCCCACCTTGACTTACGCCTCGACCTCCGCCTTGAATTCCGCTTCGACCACCGCCTCCCCGACCACCACCGCCTCTGCCAGAACCACCACCCCGACCGCCGCCTCTGCTAGAACCACCTCCACGACCGCCACCTCTGCCAGAACCACCATATGGACCGCCTTGCATGCTCTGCAAATGATAAATCATAAACATTGCAAGCATACAACTTTAACACATGCAGAAAAACTTTTACGATTAAAATAATGAACCTTGACAAGGGTGTAAATGTAAAAGAAAATCATACATCTCAAGCACAACAATTACAAATAACATGAACACAAGAGGTGTAACACCCCAAGCCCAAATATACATACTAGCACAATAACTTCTATTAATTTAAAACAATGATGGAAGTTATTAATAGCAAACAATTTAAATCTTGTAAGATTTATGATTTTCAAGCTTCTCATCTTCTATGAAGTGTGGTATCCTAGTGATGTGAATTGTAAATAATACATACCGCCAAGGAAAAAGAAAACTTACTACACAATTCTTAACGGTAGATTTGGGCTTTAGAATCGAGATGTGTGCATTAATGCATACACCCTCTGTTAAGATAGAACATTGACTTTTGAGGTCAAGCAAACTACATTTCAAATGCAAAAAAGATATGGGTTCTTTAACGTGTATAACATGAAGCTTTTATATTTCATGTGGCATTTTTACAAAGTGTGAAGTAGTTATAATGTTGAAGGAATCATATCAATTTTGATGTTGAAATGTAGTAGCACTACCTTGAAAGTCAAACTGTAATCCTTTTAGAGGAAGACAGGAGTAAATAGTAATTTCTGTCATTACCGTAAAGCTATAATTTTCACATTTCTATCCCCGGTTTTGAAGAACTAAGAACCAACTCGCGAAAATCCCATGAAATTCAAGAAGATCTGCCTCCGATCAATAAACCGCTGCAAGAAGCTATGAGAAGATTATAGTTTTCCAATGATACCCTTTATGGTAAAGTTCATTGGATGATTGTCCAGAAGAGAAATTATAACGCCCCCAGCTGAATGGCACGTGTAACTAACAAGGCCATACAGTCGGTGTTTAGCAGTTAGGTGGCAAAATAGGCAGGTTGGAAAATGGGTCAAAGGAATACTTTTTGGATTTTACCTTTAGAGGTAAAACATAACTTATTTGACCCATTAATAAGTAAATGGGTCAAAATTGCCACCTTTATTAGCATCAATGAATAGGGTCGGGTCAACCTTACCATGAGCAGCCTCTCTACCCCTTAGGTTGGAGGTAAGGTTTGTCCCCATCCCACCCTTCCCAGACCCTATAAATAGCCCTTCTATGAGTAACATTTTACTAGGTATGTTTGTTGGTTTGTTTTAAATAGGGTCAGCCATGACCGTAAGTTTAATCTAGCAGACTAGAACTCAAGAGAAGATGTAATTGTTGCCCCGGAAAAAAAAAACTATAGAGCACCCATAAGAATACAAATTAACCCAGAATTCTATTAAGTTTTTCATTAGATAGTTACTTTAATGTCAGGGCCATGAGTTTTTGTAGTTAATGGAAATTTTAATAGATTTGTTTAATGAATATAAATTAAAAGTTTTCCGTTTCCCTTGAAAACTAAACTTGTAATCAATTGGTAAATTTTGACCCCCTTCATAAATTTTCAGGCTCAGCTAGGGTACAAAAGCCACACCTTAAATTCCCCTGAACTATTCTACAAAATGAGAGAAACATCAAGTACAATTTCCAATAGTCAAAACCTGTGTAATCTTCAATAAGACGGAGTGCTTGTGGCTAATCGTTTCTGCAGATGGGAAACACGACTTTTAAGCACGAGTAGTTTACATCCAACTATCCAAGCATAAACCAAAGCCATTCCAACGACTGGTCGAATTCAAGCTTGAGCTTGTGAGAATTTTTTGCTATAATACCCGGGGACATAGTAAGGCTGTCCAACTCAGCTGATAGCCTGATAGTTCTCAGACTTATACTATTCCTTTAAAATCTTTGTTTTGAGAACTATTTAGTATTTATCAAATAATAAGGAGGTCATATACTAAAAAATGTGAATACGCTATCTAAAGAAATACCAAGGTTAAAAACTAGGGGTGTACACGACCCAAGCAGAGCCCGAGCTCACCTAAGCTCGAGCTTGGCTCATTTAGAGCTTTATTTCTAAAGCTTGAGATCGGCTCATGAGTAGTTTTTCAAGCTCGAGCTCAGCCGGGCTTGATTCGCTAATCATTTATTAACTATTTAATTATTACACATGCATAAATTTTGTAATTCTTTTTATATATATTTATAATTATATAAAATTTTATTTATAACAAGATCTATATTATTTAAATACTTTTAGCATAACTTTTTATATAATTAATAATCATTATATATCTATATTATATTATATAAATTTATATAAATAACATGCTTGTTCAGGATAATGAGCCAAGTCAAGCTCAATATGTGAAGCTCGGGCTCAAAACCATTTGTGAAATGAGCCCTAATATAAGTGTGGGTCTATTCGAGCTTTTAGCGAGCCGATCTCGAGTAACTCAAGAGCCCAAAACTATACTTAAATAAATGTTCAATGATTTGAGTAATGAAAAATCCTCTTACATGCAACTTATCCACCTATTTATCCTACTAACATCAACATGATGACATGGGAAAATCCAAGGAAGGGCCAAGGTAATGGAATGGTAATTACAATCCAATATCATGTTTAGTTGGTCAATAGGAACTGACAAGAACATTTTAGCATGGTGTTTGGTATGCATACAGTTTCAATTGAAATAAAACTGGTAAATAAAACAGGAATGTCAATTTAATGAAAATAAATTATGATTCAAACTGAAAGTATATTTTAGATATTGAAAATAAATTATGAGTCAAAAATATTTTATAGCGAACAAAAGAACCAACAATATTCATTCAACATTCTTGGATATTTTATTGTAGTAACTAGTAAATATATATTTTGTAGTCGTTTTTAAAAGTTATAAAATTCGGTTATTTAAAGTTTTGAATATTATATCAGAAATGATTTTGTTAGATAAAAATAATTGAAGAAAAAAATAAAAGTGAGTTATATTAACAATAATGCATTCCATTCAATGAAAGACTGGAAGAAAAAACAGCACCCATAGCCCGAAGAATAAATATCAATCAAATAGAAAGAAGGAATGTTTGATTCCTTTCCTACATGGTTAAGCCGGTTCCTTCTTTCATTAAGGCATAGGAAATACTATTTTAGATTTTGCCAAAATATTATCATCTTTTCACAAATAATAGATCCAAGGTAACTTGATTACACATGTTTGTAGGTGAATGATATGAGAAAAAGATGAAAGTTGACCGCAAAAATGTAGTCAATGCATGATTAAGATTTCTTTAAATCTACACCAGCAAAACATAGTATCACAAACATAACCATTTCCAGTTTCATTTGGAATACAATAACCCCAAGCCAAACATATACACATAATCTTCTTCCACACAAGCGTCTTGCTATGGTACAAAAACAGTTTCTGTGTCCATTACTCAAGAGGTTGTTTGGATGTGCATAAAAATTGTGACTGTTATGAATTAAGGTTTCAGTGTTTAAAAAATAAATAAATTTGGGGATGAAAATTGCAAATAAAGAGTAGCTAAAAGAAAATGACTATGAAGATAAATGTAAAGCTACCAAAAAATCCCTAACTTTTTAAACAGATTATATCTGATTCAAATTCGTCAGGCTGCAATAATGACCTCGAAAACTCACATCCAAACACCATCTTAAACTACAACTACACAATCAATTGATAATACTAATGAAACATAGTTGCGTAAATAACCATATAGCAAAACCCTAATTCCTAAAAACAATCACCGGCCGTAATTAAAAGAGAAGAATAACGGTTACCGGAGTGTACACCGGAGGATGTCCGTAATCAGCAGGCTGAACCTGCTGCGGCGGCGGCGGCTGCTGCCACTGCGACTGAACCTGATGAGCCGTAGCCGCATCAGGAGCGTAACTCAACTGCTGCGGTTGCTGATATTGGGCGTAATAATAATTAGGATCGTTCTGGTAATGAGGCTGGGCGTACGCCTGCTGGTACGCCGCCATTTGATTCGGATCGCTCTCCACCGGCACGCCCGGTGGATGAATCGGAGCGCTTTCCTGTTCCGGTTGCTGAACCTGTTGCGGCGGTTGTTGAGGAATCTGTTGCTCGGCGTAAACAGGCGCCGGAGTGGCGTATTGTTGAGACTGATCGTATTGTTGTTGGGGGATCTGGGCGTAATAGGCGTAATGTTGTTGATTTGGATCGTATTGCTGTTGAGAAGGATCGTATAGTTGTTGATTGGGGTCGTATTGCTGTTGATTGTAGAGGCTGTAAGGATCTTGAGTTTGGGGAGGGGGGTAGGTTTGGGTTTGAGCGGCGTAGGGATCCATCTCTGTTCGTTAATTCGGAGGAGACGAAGAGAAGGGGGAGGGATTGTGTGAATGATGATGAATGGATGGGTGAAAGTCTGCCGATTTATTCGCCTGTCAGGGGTACAAGTGTTGATGCGTAGCGTACAATATGGGCTCTGTTCGGGTTGTACATATAAGCCCAACGGATCAGTTTGATTTGGGTTTTCTTGTCTAGGTTTAGGAACCGATTTAACTCAGTGTTTTAAAAACCGGTTCGAACCGGCCGGTTCGACCGGTGACCGGTCCTCTAGGCGGTTTTTTAAAGGCCGGTTTTTGGCAATAACCGGACCGGGTTAGACCGGCCGGTTTTTCCGGTTTTTTCCGGTTCAACCGGTTTTCTGATTTTTTTTTAATTTTTTTAAATTTTTTAAAATTTTTTAAAATTTTTATTATTTTTTAAAGTTTAAAACTTATATTTTCTTATGAAATACATATTTGATATTATTTTTTAATGGATTATATTTGTAATTTAACTACTTTTGTTGGGGTGTACAAGTTTATTAGCATTTTTATAAAAAAATATATATAAATCCCCTAACCGGTTCAACCAGCCGGTCTAACCAGTCCGACTGGTCGAACCAATCCCGGAAGATTTTCCGGTTCAACTAAAAAACCGATTTTTAAAACATTGATTTAACTTTTAGCTTTTAGTCATATTGTTAGTCATATTGTTGCAAGTGTTGTCTAACTTTTAATTTTTCCTTTTTGCAAAGTCAAAAACATGTCTAATGTTTATTACGTACGTCCACAATGAATTATCACATGTATGGTCTAGTCTTTGTGTAATTACACCAACCGACCGACTGGAGGATTATTGTTGCGTCTAGAAATCGTTAGCCTTGTCATAAAGGACCCCGAAGGGGGATTTCGTGACCAAGCTTTGAGGTAAGAGTAAGAATGGGCTCTATGAAGGGATTGTAAGTTGTGACATCCGTCAAAGTTTAAGTTATTAATTTAGTTACTTAAATACATATTTTAGTTGTTTCTTGATGCAAATGAACTTGGTTAATTGTAAAGTAAGTATTAATATTTGTACATGATTGATTGGGGCTGTTTGGTAGAAACTGAAGCATAAGTGCTGAATTATTAAGAATAAGAGATTCTGAATCAGTTAAGAATAAGGGATTCTGAATCAGTTAAGTGCTGTTTGGTTATATACAATGAACAATAGAATTAAACAAACATCTATAAAAAAAAACCCTAGATTTTGAGAAAAACAAATAAAATATAGGGAAAACTATATTCAAGCATGGATACAAGTACAAATAACTGATTTAGAGCATAAAACAACAACAATTTGTAGAAAATATATAGATTTTGACCAAAACCCTAAAAAAAACTTACTTGGAGAATGGAGAGGAGGGCCGCCGGACCTAGGGGAGCGGCGCTGGGTGGCGCCGGAGATGGAAGGGCTGGGAGGTCACCGGCGATCGATGGCGGCAGGGAGGTCGCCGGAGCTCTGGCCGCCGGACGGAGGGGAGCGGCCTTGTTTTTTTTTTGTCGGCGTAGGAGAGCAAGGGGGGAGGGTCGCGACTGTTTTTTTTTTTGTTTCTGAATGTTTAAGCAAACTTGTAAACCCTTATTCAATTTGTTAATTTTTTCCGAATAAGAGGTAATCAACCAAACACCCCTTAACAAAATATCTGACCGAAAAATACATTCCATTAAGTTTAGACCTCATTAAGAGGTAAACAAACAGCCCCTAGTAGTTTGACATAAATAAAGTCAAAGAAGTTTTCACCTATGAATGTCACTTGTATTCCCGGATAGAGCGATATTTATTCTCGTCTTATGAAAACAACAATATTAGAACTTGAATCTCGACTCAATATAATAAATAAACAAGCTATCCACTCGAACCGAATACAAAATCCATACATATATTATATAATCTTTTTATCGAAACTTAAAAATATAAACTTTAAAACCATTTATCTACTTGCATTAAATATACAAATGAAATACTTTTAAATGATTAGAATATTATCTATACTACAACTAGTAAATTTTTTTATAAAACTTAGGATGGGGGTATGTCTCCGCATACCCCCTCGGCAAATCTCGGCGACCTTCGGCAATTGCTCGGCGACTATACCTCTCCACGCGGCATCTTAAATTTCGGCAACCACCTTTCCCCTTTTCGGCGAATGTTTGCCGAAGAAACAACCCATGCATCATCCGTTTTTTTGACCGTTACCTCCTCCAACTTCCGAAGTATGCCTAAACATGTTTAGGCAACCATACCCACCACCAAAACATCATTTAAACATATTTTTTCTCTCTCCTGTTGGCACAACATGATTCGTTATTTTTATGATTAAAGATGTTGCCTTAGGCAACCATACCCCCCCCCCCACCCTACCCTTACACAAGATTTCTACTAGTTTCTTTTATAAAAACATACAACTAAGTAGCTCGTTAACTTTTGTTTACAATTGAACTAAATCAAACCCCTACACAAATTCATTGCATGT
This sequence comes from Deinandra increscens subsp. villosa, assembly GCA_039602395.1. NCBI lineage: Eukaryota > Viridiplantae > Streptophyta > Magnoliopsida > Asterales > Asteraceae > Deinandra > Deinandra increscens. Next base: position 103,280,530 of record JBCNJP010000025.1, read on the forward strand.
AACAAGCACGCTTTTCACCTCCCTCATCACCATCAAGCATGCTTGTACTTTGTGCATGAAAAAACAAAATGCCCCCTCCTTTCTCCTTTCACTAAATCTCATGATGAGTTCTTTCATGCCTTACCTTACTTTTCACTATAAATAGAAGCTTTATGGAGTCTTCAAACTCACTCCTTGCAAGTTGCAACAAGCAAAAATCACTCTTAACCTCTCCCTCACTCTCTCTAAAAATCGGTCCAAGGAGGAAGCAAATGAAACCAAGTTACAACTTTTGTTCAAATGTTTCTAGTCCAAAGTTCCAACCTGCTCTTACCTCCTTGATGATATTACTATGTTTCTAATTTTTATTACTATGTTTCTGTGTTTGCAATGCCTCCCCTGAGCACCTCCGGGAGGCTAAGATAGATTCGGTGGTTTCGGTGCAACCATTATGCGTGGCTCTTGGTGGTGAGCAAAAGGGAGTGAGTTCGGGTAGCGCTCCCCGTTCCTCCTTCCTTGCGATTTTTTGACAGTGGGCCCCCAAATCTCTCTCTCTCTCTCTCTCTCAATCTTCTTTTTTGTGTCTTTTTTTAATTAATTTAAGTTGATTAAAATAATAATAAAAGTAAAGTGAGGGGTTGGAAAAATGATATGAAGCTGTTAGGAGTAAAAGTGAGGGGAGTGTGGATGGTGATGTGACGCTAAGTTGGCAAAAAAGAAGTGAGAGGTGAAAAGTGAGGGGAACCAATGTGAATAGCCTAAATGATGATATTTTACTTTTATCCTTTTTCTATTTTATTTTTGTAATTTTATTGTATTTTCTATATTGATAATATGTTTTTTTACTAATCAAATGCATTTATTTTTAAAAAAAAAAAGAAGGAAAAACGGTCATTTAATGGAATGAAAAATGAGACAACTGTTTAGAGGAACGAGAAATTGAAGAAGATGATTTGTTGTTGATATGAAAGAGAAAAACAATAAAAGATGTTGCAATATGATATTATTTTAGTTTCATCAAAAAGAAGGAGGTCATTCAAGGTATTGTGTTAACCGTTTGTTGGGTCTTATGGAATGAAAGAAATAACGTGGTCTTCAACGGTGCGCTGCCTTCTTTGGGTAAGGTTATCAATGAGATTACAACTTGGAGTAAGGTGTGGTTGAGCAATAGATGTAAAACTAGCATTGATTGGAACACTTTTTCTTTGTTGTAAGCTTTGGTGTATGTTGGTGGGGCGTCTCTAGCTTCTCGCTAGTGGCGTTTTTCCCGTTTTAATTGGAGTTGCCTTTGCTGTTCAAAAAAAAAAAAAGTTTCATCAAAAGCTTACTTTGGTATAACTTAAAGGAATTATTACTTGAAGAACACATGATCCTAATTAAACTACACTTTATAACTCTCCTAATATGACTAGTAATCACACTATCTTCATCAAACAAAAACTCATATAATATACAGCGAGTTTCATTGCAAAATAATAATAAAAGGAAGTAACTCGTAACCATTTATCTATTTGATATTTGGTCTTAGTAATATTATGGTAAATAAATAAAAGATTAAGAAGAGTTGATAAAAAACCAAGGATAACTTACAGATTCTGTAATTTCCTTCTCATAATCTCACCCCTATTATTTTTCCGTTTTTAAGAAAAACTCCTATAAAAGTAATTATTATAAAAAGTTAGATGATTTGGGAATTGGGAGATTTTAAAATATGGATATTCGAAATGTGATATGTGCTAAACTGCTAATCTGCTAATGGGTTGAACTCTCAAATGGATACGAATGGTTCGAGAATGATAATTTAAATGGTAATAAATTCGTTGTAAACTAATATCAATCCTAAACTAATGTGAATGCTTGTGAACTTGTTAGAGTGTGATGACTCCTAGTAAAATGAAAGGTGAAATTATTACCAGTTAAATTATTAGTACGAATTAGAATTATTATTGGACCAATGATTTATAGCTTGATTATTATAATCCCACTTTTATATTACTAACATTAGTAAGTTTTGGGGGCCTTATCATCATATTGTACATATATGGAAGTCCACATTATGAAACCAAGTGTTTAGTTGATAAAATCTTTGAAAATATTGGACCATATTTCACACATGTTTTATAAATATAAAAGTAGATTGAGAGTGCAACAACAAGTATTTTGGATGTAAGAGAACTTTCATTATTGACCTTAATGGGGGAACAACAAGGATAACCCAAAAGGGCCAAGAGGAACAAATGAAAATGACTATAATCATCAATTGTTAAAAAAAAAAAAAGAACTATGTTTTTTAGCTTATATGTTGATTTTCAAAAGTTCTTAAAACAAATAATTCTCATTTGAGCTTAACCCTAGTGTTTTATCATTATTAGTTAATCATAGTTTATGTCTTAATGTTAGTTACCAGATATATATAATATATATATTTTAGGGGAGTCACATATACCCTATGTGAATTTGCAAAGTTACATATTTCTTAAAATATATATTTTTAGTTCATATTGTAATATCTTCAAGTATAATTTGAAGATATATATAATTATATGACTTTAGAGCCTTAGAGGGGGGAAATTTGTGCAATTTCCCTCTTTTTTAAATATACTACTTCTATTATCTATATTATTTATATTAAAAAATTAAATATGAAGGAGGATAAAATATAGACCCAAGCTATGTACGCATTCAAATTTGATACACAAACATTTTGAATACGATTGTATGGTGTAAAACGATCGTATTTAATGTTAACTGTCGGATATGGGTCGTATAATCTCATACGATCGAATATATTTTTTTAATTTTTTTAAATAATTTTAATTTTTTTTATTTTAATTTTATGTTGATAATAGAGTAGATGTTATAACAACATTATAATATTAAATTAAATATAATTATAACATTACAAACGTAAATTCAAATATTATAAACGTAAATTGAAACATTAAACTAAATTGAAACATTAAACTGTTTTACAACTAATAGAAATTGATCGATGTCGTTAAAACGAAGATCTTAATTTCTTTAAATTACCTTTTATCTTTTAAAAATGCAAATATATATGTTCTTAAGATGACTGATAAAATACTATATTTTTTTTCATTATTTATATTCTGTTAAGCACTTTGATAAAATAAGATGATTAAAACACAATCAAACACCCTATAATATAAAGAATATGACTACACAAACCTAAAGTTTTTTTTATGAAGTGAGCTCTCAAAGTTTGAAAAAGGGTGAGGGTCTATAAATCTAGGGGTTTTTACATATATCCCCTCGCTAAGAGGCTTTATTACATATATACCCAGCCCTAAACATCAATTACATATTTCCCCTTTTACTAAGAAAATTACACAACTACCCTTCTCAATTTTAGAGGAAAAATAAAAGGAAATTACACATATATCGCCCCTCTCAATCAGAACGACGCTTCATACTCCTCCGATCCTTTCTCCAGCGATCTCCTCTCCTGTACGTGAAATCTATAGCCGCCTCCATCTTGAAGATCTATAGCCAATCCAGGTTTGTATTTCGTTCGTCCCATAGTTCCAATTTTAGGGTTTTTACCCATTAATTGAGGGCTCCATGTACGTTAAAATCTATCGCCGCTCCATCACTTTTTTATTAATATAAGTAAACATGTATTCACTTTTCATGTTGATTCAAACAAGGACACATGTTGGTGCAGGATTAAAACTAAATATTGATGTCCCACATGGCTGTCGATTGTTTTTTGTATTTTCCTCCATGTGATTAGTTTTGAAGGATACAAGTACAAGTACACATGTTGATTTAATTTATTTGAAGGAGTACACTATTATTTTTTATTCAAAGGAAATACATGGCTGTTGATTATTTAATTTTTTTTGTTTATGATTGTTAGGTTGATTTATTATGGAAGAAGAAAATACTGATGTTATTGGAACCCAATCATCCAAATACAAGATAAAACTAAGATATGGAGGGTACTTTCGGTTAGCTAAGAACTCATCAACAAAACGATATTGTTTTGGCTTTCAAAAATGCATTTATATTGACACGTATGTATATAATTTTGATAATTTGATTGAAGAGGTTGCCACTCATTATCCTTCAAATAGAGAACTTACTTTGTCACTTTATTGCATTGACAAATATACCCCTGAGTATGTATCTTTCATAAAGGTTGATTCCCATGACAAGTTTCAATTGATGCTTAATATGTATCATGTGGATAAAGAATCCACCGTTTATGTGACGACAAATACTAATGTTGAGACAAGTTCGATGCAACAAAGGTAAATGTTTGTTCTTTTAGTAGAATTAGTTTCTCGATTAGTTAGTTTTTTATGAGATTCCACATCTTTTTGCAGGGGACAAGATGATGTTCTTATAGCACATGGTGGGGAAGAACACGGTGGGGAACAATCCGAATATTCTTTAAGTGATGAGAGTTATCATAGCTCCTATAGTACAGATGTTGAAGTTGATGATGAAGAACAAGGTGGGGAAGAACATTATAAAAAGGATAGTCGAAATATTAAAGTGAACTCAACATTTGAGAATGTGATTGAATTTAGAAGAGCGTTGGCGCATTATGCAATCATGAATGAATTTGCATACTTCACTGAGAAAATGTAGAAGGTGGAATATGTAATTTATGTTTTTTTAGACAAATATGTAATTAATGAAATTAGAATGTGAAAATGTAAATATAATATATATAAGGTGAAAATGGGGCATTTTTTATTTTTTAAGATAAATATGTAATTGATTATTTAAGAAGGGGAAATGTGTAAATACTCATTAAGGGTATTATAGTCATTTAATAATTCTTTTTTTATGAATTGGGTAAATATGTAATATATATGGTTTAGGAAGGGGATATATGTAATTAAGGTTTAGGCTTGGGTATATATGTAATAAAATGACTTAAGAAGGGTATATATGTAAAAGCCCCATAAATCTATGATATATACTTACCACATGGACTACTTGTATAGTTGTATTCCATGCAAATTGAAGAAACTCCGAGGGATCCTCGCAACTTTCTCGGTATTATTTATATTTGTTATTATGAACGCTATGGAAAGCAAGAAATTGTAGGACCTTTAACAACGTGCAAAGTGGACCGGAGGAAATCTTCATAAAGACACCTAAAGGTCATTATTTATTTGGTTGAGAAGCAGAGCAAAACTTGATGTAATAGTTCGGAAGAATTGATGTTAACATAAGGTGGAGTTGTAATCTTGTAACATGTCGCTATAGGCTTCTAGTATTTCTCAAATCCTTAATTTAATAAAGCACTAAATGGTTGTTAAGTGTCTTCTTTTAGGGGTCATATCAGCACTCTCAATGTAAAAGTCACACTCAGTTACCAATTTATTGAATTATCAATTAAGATTAATTTTCAATTTTTTCCAAACTAAATTTCATTTTGAAAAAATTAATAAAATTAATATAGATTTGATAAATTTACTCAATAACTTGAGTTATTTTAAGTATCTAATTAACAGTTTATCAAAAATAATCAATTTATTTACCGTATTAAATTCCAAATATTTTTTTTATAAAGATTTTACGTTAATTATAATTTTCAAATCTCTTAATTATTTTTATATATCTTATATTATAAACTAAATTAACTAAATTTAACTCGTATATTATACGGTTTACTAACGTGATATTTTAATAAAAGAAAATTTTACTAGAGGGACTGATTCACAAATCAACATATTACAAGGGACTTAAAAGGCAAATTGCCCTCAGAATCTTGAAAACGAGTGAAGTTCATAACTTTTTCTTGGAATTCATAACGCATATGAAAGAAATTACATGGAATTAAATACACATCCTTGTTGTACATTACAAACAACTCAAGCAGCACAAATTTTAACACTTGTACTGGAACCATATTCCTGCCTTCCTGGTCATAGATGTAACTTAAAAACAGGTTCTTTTCAAACTTAAACTCAGAATTAAATAGTTTAGTAACAAATAAATTTGTATTTTTTCATCTAGTATTTTAATAAACTTGATTAAATAATCAAAATTACTAAGAAATCAAAACTGGTTATATCCAAACACCTCCCTTAAACTAACAAAACCTGAGCAATTTACAGGTTCCAATAACAGAATTGTCAGGAGTAAACTTAAACAGTAAAGACAAAGTCAAAAGAAAAACAGAGCAAGTCAAAATTAGAATTCTCCATTAATTACATGCCTTTAAATAAAGCCGTAACAGTCGCAGATGAACAGATTCTAGAAGAAAAGATTGTTTGTTTGTTAAATCTGAAGCTAAAAGTAGAAACTTTACCTTCAATTTCACCTTTCCACTAATAAGATTTCCCAAATTCACCATCAGAAACCTCAATTTTACTAACTTCGTCATCAACATCACTTGGAGCAGGGAGATTGAGATCAATCAGATGAATGCTCTGTTTTACAACCTGTTTTGAGGTCACATGTGACCTCTTATGGCCGCCGAGAGCCTGGCCGGAAGCGAACACCTTGAAACACACGTGGCATTCATGAATTTTATCGTCAATTGACGCATTTAGGGTTTGCTGAAATTGAAATTGATGATTCAGTTTGATTTTTTTGTGACTTGCTATGTGCCCGCCCAGCGCTTGATATGATCGGAAAATTCTGTTACATGTTTCGCATCTGTAACCGTTTCTCGTCGGAGTTTGTTTTGCCGTTATAACCTCTCGATCAGATTCCGATTCCGCTTCCGCTTCGGCTTCCGATTCCGATTCGTTGTTATCGGTCCATTTATCCCTCGATAACATCATCAAACAGTAGGCAACAACTTCTTCCGGCGAAGAATCAGAAACTGCAGATCCGGCGGTTTTTGATGATCGATTTCGATTTTTTATACGATTAATCTCATGAAAATATTGTTGATCACCAAACCATGAGCTTTCAGGTCTAGGAATCCGTTTCGTTCTTTGCCGGACGGTAGGGTTTCTCGACGACTCTGTTTTGATTTTGATTTCTTCCGACGATGAAACTGACGAGGAGGACGGTGACGGTGACGGCGACGGCGATGGCGGTGGTGGTTTTGGTTTGGGAGTGACGTAGAGATTAAGCATGTGAGATCTCATGTGGCCACCTAAAGCTCTGCCATTAGCAAAGCTCTTTAAGCAGAGCTTGCACTTGTGCTTCTGCATTTTTACGGTTTTCAGTTTCTCTCACTAAAAGTGTATTTTTTTTCTCTCACTAAAAGCATGTGTGGTTTATGAGTTTGTATCAAGTTTAAGTAAAGAGTGTGTTGAAACTTCAAGGAGTAGGTGACAAGCATTCCTTTACCACAAAAGTAATAAAAACAACAAAATAATAATAATTAATCACATTAATTATCAACTTTATAGTTAACTATATTTTAAAATCCTGAGTTCCCGTAAGAATATACGGTATATAAACAGTTATATTAATAAAACGTAACGTAAAAAAAATGAAATAAAAAATATATAAGGTAATGACGGTAAAATTAAAAACATAGTTTAATATAACACTATACAAAATTAGATTTAGGGAGGGGCTCCAGCTTTGTTACTGTAGTGAAAAGAAAAAACTCAAATGACAAAATTGTAAACTCTCTCTCTCTGATGTCAAGATTATAAACAACTCTAACTTTCTAAAATAATAGTTATATAATTAATGTTATAAGAGAATATTTTCACAACTTGAACTTCTTAGCCTTCAAGTCGCATGACAATAATTTTATTGTTGCTTTAAGGTCAATCCATAGTAAATATATGATAATTATAGTGAGTTATAAAGTATAATCATCGGTAGAAATCTAATTTCCGATCAATTATTTTAGAAGTAGATACTTTTTAAGAAAGAAAAAGTTAAAAGTTCGAATATATATTTGGAAGAAGTATAAAAGGGCATTATATAAAATGTACTACTTAGGCTATTCGTAATGGGACGTTTTTGGGCTCCATAACGCCCATAACGCCCCTTATAACGCCCCGCCCCACTACGCTTATGCGTTATGGGGCGTTATGGACGAAAAAAAATCTTGGGCGTTAGGCAGGTAACGCCGAGAGAGGAGAGAAATCAAATGATTGTGGGGCGTTATGGGGGCATTATCCACTACACCATAAAGCCCATAAAGCCCATTGTCCAGTCACCGTCCACATGGCGGATAATGCCCCATTCGGGGCCTTATGGGGCCTTATCCATTACGGGTAGCCTTACTAGTTAGTACATACATTTAAATTTATTTAGTTACTACCTTTTTAACGCTAAATTCAGGTAAGGTATTTAATGTTATTGTAGAATTTAAACCTTCAACCTTTAAAAAAGAAACGTTAGTTACATATACTACACAGTAAGATATAATTAAACCATATATATGCATGCCGGTTACTAATACACTACCCGTGTTCAAGTACCCTTTTAAGTTTTGAGCCCCACTTAAAAGAAATTAGTATCACAACCATTAGGTTAGCCTAATAATAAACAAGGGCGCAGCTTAGTGGACACCCGGGGGGGCGACCGCCACTACGGTTTTTTTTCGGCCGTAGTGCTAATTTTCACGATTTTTTATATTTTTTTATATATATTGAGGACCGCCCCCTCGAGATTAGGATCCGTGACTTTTCGCCCACTCAAACTTTTCGCCCAAGCTTCGCTAATGATAATAAAAGTATATTTTTTCATGTGATGACGCGCTCTAGTCTAACTTACAACATATAATGTAGCATTTAGACATATAATGTAGCATTTAGTAGTTAAAAAAAACGTAAAAGTGTGCAAGCCTATAAGCCTAAAGCACAACATTACAAAAAGCCTTCGGTGGCTATAATTAAAAATATATAGATACCTTTAAAAATATCATTGATTTGTTGCACCCTTTGATAATTGAATTTTTGAAACAAAATTAATGATCGATGAAATCGGAGTCCGAAGGATTAAGAATTCCTTCCTAGCTGGTGATCGATGATTCTAAAAGCTCGCACTATTAGGCATTGTTGATTGAAATTATGGTGATCTTGCGGACATTTTAACGAGTGACATGACACATGTAGCTAGATTATGTTTTAAGCACAAGGCTCGGTTTTGAGTTTGGGTCTCTATTTTATATATGTTATTTTTAAAAGGTAATTTAATTTATCTTTGTGGGTATTTTTATATTTCAATTAGAATATTAACCAAACACATTATGGATTTCAAACGAATATTTTAAATTCAAATTCAACGAATTACATGAATCATACTTCCCCTTAAATATTGTTATTTGGAAGAAATAATCTTAGGGCTTAATTATCTTTTTATACTTTTTTATATGTAAGTGTTTATCAACGTCGTCATATTAATTTATGTGAAAAAAAAAATGAAGCCGCCCATCAAGTAAGAAAAGCACATCTAGCTAGTTTAGTTTTGTATTTTGAATTAAATCAAAATTTAATCCATGTAAATAACTAGATATAATTTCCCGAGCGTTGTCACAGGATACCACAGAAATACAAAACAATAACATTGTTAAATTACAATATAAAAAAACAGAAATATAAAACAACTCTAAAATAACATTAAACAAAAATAACATACATAATGAAAACAAAAAGTTATAAAACGTGACGCTATGATACGAAACTAAAAGAAAAAAAAATAGTTTAAGAATAAAATAAAAAAAAACCGACCTAGTGAGATTCGAACCCAAGTCACGCTAGAAAAGCAACACGTCTTACCACTACACTAAATAAAACTGCTGCGATTAATCCTTAAAAACAATCTATTCTAATAAAAACTACTACTTAAACTATATATATTCAAGAATGTCACGTGACAAACTCTAATCAACTAAAAAGTTTTTTTACCATTCACCTTTCAAAATGTATAAGACAGTTTGGAGTGGACTCAAAACCCAAATAAAAATCTCTATGATGATACATATTATTTTTAGCACCAAACAGGTCACGTGCATGCATGGTAAGTATATATGGAGTGTGTCTTGTGCACCGACGGTGATCACGAGCCTTGATTTTCGCGTAGGATATATAGATATAATACTATATTGGGTCAACGGTAAGTGGAGTGGCCGGTGAACGAGTTGAGTCGTGTCGTGACTCAGCTAGTTTAATTTGGTCACCAGCTATACATATGTTTGGTAGGTACGTGACTCAGCTAGTTTAATTGATTCGTACGTAGTTAAATTTAAATTGAAACATAACTAAACATTAATTTAGAAGCTCAATCCATTGAAACCAGTAGTCCATCTGTTCTTGGTTAATTTGATTCCGGGGTAGAGGCTCCGTACGTACGTGAACCAAATAATTAACTTTGGGTGTTTTTGTCTTTTTAGTTTTAGAAAAGTGTAGCTAGATAAAAACAACAATAATAATCTTTTAAACATTTTTTTTTCAATATTATATAACCAACCTTTGATGAAAAGTTGTTTTATATTTGTTTATCTTTTTGTTCCTTTAGAAATTTGTTTTTTTTTCTTCTATAAACTACTAAAAATGTTTTGGTTATACGATGATGTGTTAGTGAATGGTAATATTTTAATGTTTATTTTAATGTTTGAGTTTGTATTAACATAATATTTTTTTTAATTATATTTATAATGTTTTGTTTTTGCGTCTAAGTTTATGGTTGGGTTTTCTACGTTTATTTTTATGCTTTTTGTATAAGCTATATATTTTCAACTTACGTTATTTTTATCGCCGTTTCGGCATATGCACTTTGGTTAAGTTTTCGACTCAAATCGATTTATGTCTCTCATTTTGTTAAAAATATATTTGTTTTATATTTTTTCCTCTCTTTTATAAATGCAGTTTTATTGGGTTTATTTTATCTTTTGCAGTTGTCCATGAGCCATTGGGCTCATGGACCCGGTGGCTGCTTATTGGACTTGTGCGCATGGACCTGGGCTTGCTGTTCGTGGGTCAGGAGGGCTGGAGAGTTGCTGTATATAAGGAAGCCGGTTGGTGCATTAGGGTTAAGAGAAAACATGTCGCCTCTTTCCTCTCTCAAAAAAGCTCTCATCGTTGCCGAGTCTTAAACAGTTGCTGATCTAGGGTTCTTGATGATTCATCTGTTCTTGTTGAATCATACCTTTGTGTAGATCGTAGCATCTGTGTGTTAGAGTGTATAGAGTTGTAGATATCATCGTGTTGATGATTTCTGTGTTTGAGATCAGATCTGTTGTTTGATCTTGATCTGTTTTGTTCGTTTCTGTTGTAAGACGATATCGTGCTACTGATTACCATATTTTCACATGGTATCAGAGCAAGGTTGCTCTTGATTCGATATCGTCGTTTCGTCTCCGCCTCTCTAGGGTTCCGAATTAGGGTTTTCTGTTTGGGTCACCGGCGTGGTTGGCCTGTTGACCTTCTGTGTCTCCGACGTTGGCTCGAACCTTCAATCTCTCCTTCGTTTCTTTCTTTTCACCTTGTAGTGTTTTCTGATCCAGTAACGGTGTCCTGACTCCACAAGGTACATAAACCCCCAATTAGTCACTGGTGCCTGTGGTTGTAGTCTAGATCCCGTCATTGTGACTCAGATTTGCTACGAGAGGTGTTAGGTTAAAAAGTTGCAGGTCTCTTGAAGCACTACGTGGAGGAGCGCAGATCTTGAAACCTGGAAACCCTAACGGGTGTTGCTGACTGATCTTGGGCATCGCTGCTGCTGTGCTGGTCGCTGTGCTTGTAACCCTAAGTGAAGGTTACAGCCGCGATTTGGAAACCCTAACTTGGGCTAACATTGGGTGAGATCTTTCCTTGTCTGTTATTTTTTGTCTATTACTTTGTAGATAAATACAGTAGTGGTCTGTTGACTCCACTTCAGTGGCGGACTGGTGACACCGCTTGTATGCTGTACAAGGGGAGACATCCCTTGTCCTCTGTGTTTGACTGTATAATCTGATTGTGTGATATTGCTTGTTAGCATTATATCATTTGTTCACGTGTCTGCTTTCTTGCTTGTTGTTTCTGTGATTATTGGTGTTATCTGTAATAATGACTGAAGGGGACACGTCTTCTTCTGCCACATTAGTTAGCAAGTTAGATGCTAGTGATCCTTTGTATCTTCATGCTAGTGATTCAAGTCATCTCACTGTTATTAGTATAAAACTAAAAGGTCCAGAGAACTATACACTTTGGGCTAATGCTATGAAACTGGCTTTACAAGTTAAAAATAAATATGGTTTTATAGATGGCTCTTGTAAAAAATCAACTGATGATGAGGTCTTGAAAAAACAGTGGGATAGGTGTAATTCTATTGTTTTGACTTGGATTCTTAATTCTGTGAGTGATGAATTGTATTTGGGTCATGTTTACCCTAACTTGGCTTCTGAGGTGTGGACTGAACTAAAAGAAACTTATGATAAAATAGATGGATCTCTGGTGTTTGATTTGTATCAAAAAATAAATGCTTTTACACAAGGTGGGTTGTCTGTAACTGAATATAATCATAAGCTTAACATGATGTGGAAACAACTTGATCAAATACTTCAAATACCTACCTGTACTTGTGATGCTTCAAAAAAATTCAATGATTTCTCACACTTGATCAAACTAATGCAATTTTAATGGGACTGGATAGTAGTTATCAATCTGTAAGAACTAATCTTTTGATTCAAAGTGAGTTACCTTCAGTCAAGGAAGCTTTTTCTGTCTTATCCAGAGAGGAATCCCATAGGAACTATGGTTCTTCAAAAAACCAAGTTACATCAATGGGATTTGTCTCTAGGGCTAATGCTCCTTTTGATAATAAGAAAAAACCTGCTAGAAATTTAAATTCTAGTCTCAAATGCACTCATTGTAATAAAGTAGGACATACAGTTGATAAGTGTTTTGAAATCATTGGATATCCACCCTGGATGAAATCTAGAGGTGGACAGTCTAAAAGATTCAATGCTAGTAGTGCTAACAATGTTTCTGAATCTGCTGATAATTCTGTCTTTAATCCTGTTAGTACACTTACTGCTGATCAGATGGCTAAATTGTTAAGTCTTCTGTCTGATAAAACTCACGATGGGCCTTCAAGTAGTCATGTTTCAGGTAGGAGTTTTTGTTCCACGTGTGTGTGTCCTAGAGTTTATTCCTTCGCTAGTCAAAACAACTTTAAAAATAATAATGGGTGGATTATAGACTCTGGGGCAAATCAGCATATGGTTATGACTGATAAAGGCATGATAAATGTTATGGACATTTCTGAATACAATGTTACTGTCAAACACCCTAATGGTACTAGTGCAATTGTTTCTAAACTTGGTGACATAAGACTTAATGACAAGGTTACTCTTTATGATGTGTTTGTCATGCCGGAATACAATGTAAATTTGATTTCTGTGTATAAACTTGCCAAGGATAGCAGATTGACTGTTAAGTTTGATGAAAATTTCTGTTATGTTCAGGATTTGTTAACCAAGAATGTCCTGGTGACTGGTAGTCAATGTGATGGATTGTATATTTGTGGTGAGAATTGTATGACACATTGTACAATTTGTAATAATAGTAAACATGTTAATTTTTGGCATGCTAGGATGGGGCATCCCTCTGAAATGGCTCTAAAATTGTTGAAACTTCATTATAAAATTGGGAATACTGATCATAATGGTCCTTGTGATGTATGTCATAGGGCCAAACAACATAGGGAGCCATTTCCCTTAAGTGATCATAAAGGCAAACACTTAGGAGAATTGGTTCACCTAGATGTTTGGGGGCCCTATAAAACACCAAGTAAAGAGGGTTATAAATATTTTTTGACTGTGGTAGATGACTTTACAAGGGCTGTTTGGGTCTTTCTCTTGAAGCACAAAGATGAAGTTTTTTCAAACATTCAAATTTTTTGTAGTTTAATTGAAACACAGTTCAATAAAAAGATTAAAACCTTTAGAAGTGACAATGGGACTGAATTTGTTAATCGGTCTATGAATGAGTTTTTTAAAACTAAAGGGATAGTTCATCAAACTACATGTGCCTATACACCTCAACAAAATTGAATTGTTGAAAGAAAACATCGGCACTTGTTAAATGTTGCTAGAGCCTTGTTGTTTCAGAGTAGATTGCCTCTTAGGTTCTGGTCTGAGTGTGTTTTAACTGCTGCCTATCTTATTAATCGTACACCCTCTTCTGTTTTAGGTGGCAAGACTCCTTATGAATGTGTGTATGGCTTTAAACCTTCACTTAGTCACCTTAGAGTTTTTGGATGTCTCTGTTTTAGTACTGTCTTGAATAATTCGAATAAGTTTGGGTCACATGCAGAAAAATGTGTTTTGATTGGTTATTCTAACACAAAAAAGGGTTACAAGTTGTGGAGTCTTGATAACAAAGCTGTTATTTTTTCCAGAGATGTTAGATTCTATGAGTCCATATTTCCTTTTCATACTTTGTGCGGGTCATCTACTCCTGATGAGTCTGTTGTTACTGAATCTGAAACTTTAAAATTTTTTGATTTGTATGATTCAGATGATTTTCTAAACTCTAAGGGTGACGGTGGTCCCAATGATGCGACTACTCCTACACATAAACTTGATCAACCTCATCATGGGCCTCAGTCACCGAGAGTGGATCCTGAGTCTACTGCGGGGGGGGGGGGGGGTAGATAATGGTAATACTATTCAACCCAGTAGCTCAGGATTACCCTCTGGAAGGGCTGAGGGTGGTGGTGGTTATGAAAATGTAAATACTGTGCCAGAAAACACAGTTGAGTCTGAGGGATGTGATAATTCACAAACTCCATCTGTCACTCTTAGAAGGTCTACTAGAGTTCCTGTTTTGGCAAAAACTTTAAAAGACTTTGTTATTGAAGGGAAAGTTAAGTATGGGCTTGAAAAAGTAGTAAATTACTCACATTTATCTGCTGAAAACAAGTGTTTTGTTACTAGCTTAAATAAATGTAGTGAACCTAGGAATTATTATGAAGCAGTAAAGGATCCTAGTTGGGTTGCTGCTATGAATGATGAGATTGAGGCGCTTCATAGAAATAATACCTGGACCTTAGTTGACTTACCTAGTAACAGAAAACCTATAGGATGTAAATGGATTTATAAAATTAAGTATAAATCCACGGGTGAAATAGAAAGATATAAAGCTAGGCTTGTTGCTAAGGGGTATAGTCAAAGGGAGGGAATTGATTTTGATGAAACCTTATCTCCTGTTGTAAAAATGGTTACTGTTAGGTGTATATTAACCATTGCTGTCCATCATAAATGGCCCTTGTATCAACTTGATATAAACAATGCGTTTTTGTATGGGAACTTGAATGAAGAGGTATATATGAGTTTACCTAAGGGTTACTATTCCAAAGATGAGACCAAGGTGTGTAAGTTAAACAAATCACTATATGGTCTAAAACAAGCCCCTAGGATGTGGTATGAAAAATTAGTAAGTGTGCTATATGACATTAATTTTGTTCAAAGTAAGTGTGACCATTCTTTATTTATTTTGTCGACTGGAAATACATTTGTGATTTTGTTAGTCTATGTGGATGATATAGTCATTACTGGAAATGATATGAATGTAATAGAGGAGGTTAAACTTGCTTTGAAGACAAAATTTAAAATTAAAGATCTTGGTAAACTAAAATACTTCCTAGGGATTGAAGTTATTGATACTGAAAATGGTTTGTGTTTGTCGCAAAGGAAATATTGTCTTGAATTACTTGCTGAGTTTGGCTTAACTGGATGTAAACCGGTATATTGCCCAATTGAACAGAATTATGTTTTGTCAAATTTGTGTGCTAAGAACAATTCCCTTTTAACAAATGTTACTGGATACCAAAAATTAGTAGGTAAATTGATTTACCTGTCTCATACTAGACCTGATATTTCATATTCAGTGCATTTTCTAAGTCAGTCTATGCATGAGCCAACAACCGGTCATCTTCAAATTGCTTTAAGACTCCTTAGATATCTGAAAAGGTCTCCTGGACTAGGCATTCTTATAAGTTCAGGTCATCTATGTGATGTTAAAGTTTATACTGATTCTGATTGGGCCAAGTGTTTGAAAACTAGAAAATCTGTAACTGGATTTTGTGTTTTTCTTGGAAATTCTTTAATTTCTTGGAAGAGTAAAAAACAATCAACTATTTCTAGATCCACAGCTGAAGCCGAGTATAGGGCTATGTGTGCTGGAACTTGTGAAATAATGTGGCTTGTAAATCTGTTAAGTGAATTGAAAATCACTGCTAATTTGCCTGTCCCTCTTTATTGTGACAACACGGCTGCAATTTCTATTTCTTCAAATCCTGTGTTTCATGATCGCACAAAACATTTTGAACTTGATATGTTTTTTTTACGTGATCAAATTTTAAAAGGATGCATTAAACCTATTAGTGTTAAATCTCAGTTTCAGTTGGTTGATCTATTTACTAAGGGTTTAAATGTTCATCAGCATAATAGCATTTGTGAGCTGCTTAATATGGTTGATGTGTTTGCCAATAAAACTGAGGGGGGGTGTTAAAAATATATTTGTTTTATATTTTTTCCTCTCTTTTATAAATGCAGTTTTATTGGGTTTATTTTATCTTTTGCAGTTGTCCATGAGCCATTGGGCTCATGGACCCGGTGGCTGCTTATTGGACTTGTGCGCATGGACCTGGGCTTGCTGTTCGTGGGTCAGGAGGGCTGGAGAGTTGTTGTATATAAGGAAGCCGGTTGGTGCATTAGGGTTAAGAGAAATCACATCGCCTCTTTCCTCTCTGAAAAAAGCTCTCATCGTTGCCGAGTCTTAAACAGTTGCTGATCTAGGGTTCTTGATGATTCATCTGTTCTTGTTGAATCATACCTTTGTGTAGATCGTAGCATCTGTGTGTTAGAGTGTATAGAGTTGTAGATATCATCGTGTTGATGATTTCTGTGTTTGAGATCAGATCTGTTGTTTGATCTTGATCTGTTTTGTTCGTTTCTGTTGTAAGACGATATCGTGCTACTGATTACCATATTTTCACACATTTCTTCCCCTTTTCTGTTCAATTCAATTCTAGATCTAAAACCCTCCGTATTCAAGATTCTTGTATTCTAATGGTATATTTTTATGTTTTAGCTTTGTTTAATTACATAAAAAAAATTAATAAGGGTGACAACCATCAGCAATTAAGTGGATTATTCAGGAACTGGCAAAGACTGTTTTCTATGTCGCTGTCAACGTCTTTGAATGTGCTGAACCACTTGGTACGTGCACGTCTAAGATACTTTAGAGGGTTTTTTTTATTAAAAAATTTTACTTAGTTAAGTTTTGAAAAAAATTCAGGTTGAGTTTCTTCGACGATCTCAACTTCAAGTTGGGAATCGATCATCAGGTTGTGGGGACGGGTTTATATTGAACCACTAGATATATGTGAAAAGGTTTAGATTGAAGATATATGTGTCGTGTTGAACGGGTTGTTCATGTTGTTTATGCTGAATGGGTTATGCAGGCTGTTTTGATTGAAAGAATTGTCTGAATTCATTTTGTTAGAGCAAAAGGGTAGAAAACTTGTAGAAACTTATAAAATAGAAGAGTAGAATAATATGTAAAAGATAAAAGGACTAGTGCGTTATTTATAGTAGGGGTTCAATATAAATAATTATATAAATATTTTAAATTAGTTTTTATGAACAACTTCTTATTTTTAAATATTAAAATCTTTAAAATATTTTATTCGTTTAAAATTTTCTAATTTAAAGACATGCATTCTTTAATTCATGTTCCAAAATTTGGTATTATGTGGATTTATCCAATCATCTTTAAGTTGAATGTTTTGAATGAAAATAAAGTTTATGTGTCACAATAATTACCGAATAAAATTACTTTCAATATTGAAGTTTAATTTGAATATTAAAGCTAAACTTTTTGTAACTTGAACGTTTCATTTTGAATGTTAACTATGATTTTTTCATTTGTCTTTTAGGTGTTTTATTAGTTTTATACTTTTATATATTTATACTTTTTACTAAGATAAATTTGAATTTGTATGAATTTGATTCAAATTCGAATCGAATCGAATTCGAATGTGATTTCTATTTCGAATTCAAATCGAATTGTTAGAATCTACGTACTTCGAATCTAAGTTGTAACATTTGAAATTAGAATAATTTGAATATTCGAAATTTGATTCGTTAAATACTCATAATTTATAGGTAAACATTTTTTTATATCATTATCCAACGATCAGACAATGGTATAGTGTGCGGTGTTTCATTTAGACTGTTTGGAATGCTTATAACAATCATTTCCACAAACAGTCATAGTCAGTATGCCACATTAATTTTTTACTAATTTTCTCCACAAGTAACTTTTAACCCCAATGCTAAAAAATACTTATCACTAACACATACAACCTATTTAAGATTAAATGTGGGAGTAAAAAAAAAAGCAAGATCGCCACATGTAGCAACGGACGGAGAGGCTCAAACACGGCGAGAGACAGAAGGCTCAACACCGCACGCCAGACGTTCGACGCCACGTAAGCCACATACAATTCAAGTGCGGGCATTGGAGACCGTCTTAGGGTGTTGTTATTCGTATCCCTTTGTATACTTTTTTAACTTATTGCGCGCATCATCTTTTAAGCATATGATAAATACAATTCATACATTTTTGTTTCTTTAAAGAGTATATTTCTTTTATGAAACCGTCTTTATTGAGAATCTCTTTTTTTTTTAAGTTATAAGAGCTTTTATCGCTTTTCATAAAAAAATGTATGACTCTCTTTTAAAAAACATTTATAGGAATTTAAAATACTAATTAAAGAAATTGTTTTTAGAAATGAGTTTTGAGTGTTTTAGATAAGGTCTTTAAATTTTTTTTTTAAATTAAAACAGTTGCCGTTTATATCGTTTTTTACTTAAGTTTTTTTAAGTTTATTTTACTTTTTATAAAACGTTCTTTTTAAGTTTCTTAAAAATATTTTTTTTTGTGTTTATTTGCAGAAAGTGTTTTTTTATATCCTTTTTATAAAAAATAATTTTGATATAAAAATATTTTAAAATATTGATTTATGTAGGGGAGAATATGACGAGATTTGATTTTGCAGCGGAGTGGGTGTGACAAGTAGTGGAGGGGGCGGGTATGAATAGCTCATCTCTAATTAATGTTGATAACCAGTTTTACTACTGCACATTGCCGCACGGATAACACGATTACACAAAATAGTGGCATTGTCAAAACGTAATGTATGAAAAATAAAAAAGACTACTCAATGACGTTAATTATAAGTTTAGTCAAATATAACACAAAAAATTAGATAACTAAAGAAAAACGATAAAATCATAACTAAAACTGATACTAATGAACGCTTTTAAAAAATGATTTGTTATTGGTTTTTTATGCATCAATTGGAAATCAATCAATATTAAAAATAGTGTAAGATTATGTAAAGAAAAACATATAAAATTAACAAGACTTTGTTATAAACAATTAATAATTTTATTTATAATTCGGTTACAAGAAATTAGATTGTGGTAAATCAAAAGAATTAGTTATTTGAAGAATCAATTAATTTTACACTAAAGCAATAATTAATTATTACAATACAAAAATTTCTAAAGGAGATGATTGATTATTGCAAATAAATTAAAAGAATTATTAATTAAAATAATATGTTTTTCCTATTTTACCCTTAATGTATTTTACATCTGTTTGACTACGATAGCTTGGGCGTAGACTACCTTAGATTTTACCACCCCATTACTGACAGATGTGAGTTTTTCTTGAATCGAACATAATTGTCAGGCGTAAACTACTTTAATAGTGTATGCATTTCGTGGATAGATGTGTCTTTTGCTAATGGGTTCACAGGATAGCCAAACTTTATTAATTGACCGCAAGGGCGGAGCTACTAAGAGCTCAGGGGTAGCGTCCGCTACCCTTGAACTTTTACTGCGATGTGTAATTTTTTTGGTTTTCGGTATTTCGCTACCCTTGAAACAATTTTTTGCTACCCCTGAATATATTTTACGCTACCCCTCGAAGAAATTTTCTTGTTTTTATTTAAATCCTAACTTGAAAATATGATCAAAAACCCGTTAATTACCTAAAAAAAATTTCGGGGGCGCTGCCTCCGAACCCCCGTTAGTCCCGACTCCCGACAATATATCTTTTTAACGCTACCCCTGGATTATTTTTCTGGATCCGCCCCTGATTAACCGTTAATTTTTTTTACATCTCTTAATATATGTAGTTTAAAATATTTAAATCGTTGAGATGGAGTTTTACACCTCGAGTGGGTGCGTTGCGATCAGGTGATGTCAGCCAGATCTGCCCTCTCACATGCACCAATCATGATCCAACGACTTAGTTTGCCTGCTTGTGAAAATTAACTACTTTTTCTAATCTTTCAATAGAGTATATATAAATAACAATCTTTTTCATATTTTACTTGGCTTTCATATTAACATGTAGGTTACTAACCAGTGTATTATAAGGGGTTGAATAATAAACTTGAATTATTTATTCTCATTGACATTACATGTAATACATAATATGAAAAAAATAAAAGTAATAGCTAAAATTCATAAATCTTTAAATATTTTTGTTTGTACAACATTTAATTTTCTATTGATAAGTTTACCATTTTTATCTAACATGAGTTATTTTACTCAGTCTTTTCTTAAAATTAACTTTAGATAATACAACAAACCACTGGATATGTGTAAAACCAATTATCAAAAAACAAACTAAGCCTTGATAATTATTGTCCAATAACTCTTAATTATTATCATTGTAAAACATACTCTAGCCAAATAATTTTGTTAAACATTTATCATATACACAAATTTTAATACATCAAGTTTATTAAACAATGTTTTTGTTTTGTTGATTCCATTAACTTGTTTGTTGGATAAAAAAAACTGGTTAACTATAATCTCATTTGGTAAGAAATCAACAAATCAAAAAATAGAGAGAAATTTACCTACTAAATTATAATTTCCGTGTTATAAATACAAATTAAAGAAAAATAACATAAGATATTTAAAACAAATAGGTCTATTTATAGTCACATCTTTAAACACATTATATTCACAAAAGATTTTTTTTTTTCATGAATCTGTCAATACATGAAAACATCAAATAAGAAAATAAACCTTGAAAAAATATATGATAAAAGTTAAATGACGCATTTTAGTTTTTCTATATAAAAGTTGACTACCTAACTAAAACATATCATTTAATCGTAAAATTTAAACACAATAAGTAATTTAAAATATTTGATAAAATATAATATCAAAGAGAAAAATTAAAGGATATTAAAAAAATAAATATCAAAAGCAAAATATTAAATATTAAATAAAAGAATAAATAATAATATAAAATTAAATATAAATGAATATTTTTAATTTGTTTGAGATAAAAATAATATTGAGGAGAGCTAAAGTATTACCATGTGACAGCCCTATTTACTCTTTTATTAGTATTTATGAATTTATTTTTGGTTTTACAACAAATTTTCTTTAACATGAAGGATTAAATTACAGTAAAGTGGCAGGTAACAGGCAAAAAGATTTGTCGTAACATCTTTTTGGATAACAAAACCGATCCTACTAAACACAAAACAATGATTTTTAGGGGTTAAGAATGAAATTGTTGTGCACGACCCCCTCAACTCTATTAAAGAAACCCACAAGCTCGAGGGCAAGGGACCCAAATGTATCAAAAGCAAATGGGATAAACACATGTTGATTCTTCGAACAAGCTTCCTCGTGTTTAGCAATTTGCCTGATTCCGCCTTCTTCACAACATGGCCAAAAACGAACCCAATGTGCCTAAGCCCAACAAGATGGGGCACTCCTATAAGATCCACACACGCGTACCCCCCCCCCCCCAGCCCATCCTAACACAAGGACTTCAGCTGCTCGTAGAGCAGACATTCCTTCAACCAGATCCGTTAGAAAATTAACATGAGCTTCCTTTTAAGCTAAGATCCCCGTCTATTTGATCACATCACAAAGAACATCTCTGACCAAATCATGCATGTAGTCAAATGCATGTAACTCCTTACAATGCATCGCATGCTCACCAAATTTCTCCAAACAAACCTTGTGGCAAATGGGACACATGGCTCCTCAATCAGGAACAAATAAATCTTTAACCAAGACTTAAGGATAGCCCGATACTCCACTGCAGACATATGTTGACCTAATTCTTCAATAGGAATTATTGTCAAGAAATCTTAAGCATGAGGGGCCTGAAGACTTCTAACACGGCTTTTTGTCGAGAAGATAAATCAAACTTCTATCCCAAACTCTGGACGACTTTACTTAAAAGGGCACTCGCCAAAGCATCTTGGGCTTTAGAGAGATGCTTTAGTAGATGAGCAAAAGAAAAGTGTTAACCTTTTTAATATGCAACTAACATGCTATGAGATTATACGGTAACTCTTATAAATAAACCATCAACTCCCATTAATTATAAAAACGGATCACCTACGCTATCAAGTAAAACTTAAAATTATTATAAAATGAATAACTAATTTAAGTTGTTTTAATGTGTGTTTCATAATGAAAGTTGATTAAATATATATGGCCTCTTAAAATTTAGTTAGTGTAAGAAGTTAGATGATCATTAGTTACATGTTTAGTTATCAGGTGGGGTGATGTTTCCACAATCCACATTATGCAACCTTTCACTACTATTAGTGAGCAACACACCATTTCCTTGTTCTTTCTTCTTGCGGTCTTCGATCCCCGCACATCCCAATCATTTGCTTCTTCGTTTTGCAGTAGTCCACATCTTTTTGTTGCAGCAAAACCATTTGAGTCGGCTTTAGTAGTTTACTTGTGGCCTTCAAATTCTTGTTAGAAAGGAAACCTAAACTATTTCTAACATCTAAATCCATCAAACTTCTACATCATAGAGCTTTAACCCTTATCGCTTAACTAAAATGTGTATCACTCTTTTATTAACGGGGTGATATATTGTTGATTACCTAGCATAGCAAGATGCTAAAACAAAAAGGTACAAAACAGGAGAAAAGAAAGTAAAACAACATAATAAAAGCCAGCGCCAATTCTTACTACAATATTACTAGGCCTAACACTTTTGCATGGAGTGATTTTGAAAATTTAGTGTTGACATTGATTTATGAAGCTTTACGGTGTCAAACTCGATACTTTATTGTGTAAAGAAGTAATGGAAGAAGTCAAACTTTTCAACTTATCGAAGTGATCAATTTGGTCAACTGCCGTTGAAAAGTTTTTTTTTCCTAACTTTATTCTCTTCAATTTTTTTTTAAAGACTAAACGTATCAATTCTATTCCACTTTATATATTAATTAATACCTTTGAGATGATTGACGTAAACTATAAAATTTAAGGTTTGATTGTGAATAGATGAGAGATAAAAAATTACAGTACAACTGTATATTTGATAAAAAATTTGCTGGTTCCCTAAAAATTGAGCTTTGGTTGTGATTAAAGAAAAATAAAAAATAATGATAAACGTATAAAAAATATTATCTGATTGTGGTTGTGAGTGAAAGAGAAAAGAAAAAAATAATGATAAATGTATAAATTATAGGGACAATGATGAGGAACCTACCGTGAGTGCTCTAACATATACATTTGCCACTAAGGTAAACTAATGGTTGTCTTAATTCTCTTTACATAAATTTAAGCTTTAACTTATCTAAACAAACATAATTCTATTATATACGAAATGTAACTCCATAGTACATGTTTTAAATTATTTTATACAACTCTAAAGAATATAGTATAACTCATTAATCACAATTTGAGTTGTACATTTAAGTACCATTTGAGTGAGTTTTTGTGATATGGCCCATTGTAAAACAATAATTTTTTTTCAAATTGCTATTATTGTTCTTAATTATTTAATGTTATATATATATATATATAGGGAGAGGATTATTTGAGAACCAATTTGATTTGAGAACTAAAAAGAACTAATTTGAGCCACAAATTTATTTACATGTATCCCCCCTCCCATGAATTGTAGTGGTCCCCCTGAAATTTGTGGTTGAGATTTAGTTTTCAAAAGTTCTCAAAACAAAAAGTTCTCATTTGAACCTAACCATATATATATATATATATATATATATATATATATATATATATATATATATATTAGGTTTTATTTGTTTTAGTTTACACCGTTACGTTTAGGTATATGACTTTTTTGTTTTCATTTTCTCTTTCATTTTTAACGTAATAATGCAATTATTTTATGTATCCGCGTTATGTCTGTCCCAACACAGTGAACGCACGGGTAGTAAAATTTAATTTAATACAAATGCAAGAGGTCAAAAGAGACATCGGGTGTTACATATAGTTACACTTTTAACTAAAAGAGTATGTGTTATAATGTTTTGATCCTATAAAAGTTCTATTGATAAAAAAAATACTTTTAACTAAAAGAGTATGTGTTATAATGTTTTGATCCTATAAAAGTTCTATTGATAAGAAAAATGCGATCGAGAATAGAGAAATGACTGTTCTCTTGTGTACTACTAAGGCATATCATTGAAGAAATAAATTACCTCACCCATCTAGGCTAGAGATGATATGAATATTTAGAATGAAGGAAAATAAAAGAAAAATCTAGAGAAGGTGGAAAATCATGGTTTTATTGACGAATATGTAATTACAGGCGTGTATAGTAAACACATAGTTAATGTGTGAAATATCAGGTCCACAACTCAATCCTGACTCCAACTACTTATAAAGTTTCCAGCCTACATTTGTAGGCAACCCACACATATACCACAATCCTTGTGATCTCACCAAGCACTTACACTGTAATGTTTTGTAGGCGACCCACACATATACCACAATCCTTGTGATCTCACCAAGCACTTACACTGTAATGTTTCATAACAGTTTACACATGTTAGATATCTCGTTAGAAGGACTTAATGACCAGGATCAGATGTGATTCCACCTCTGATAATCACTTTACACAATTTATTATGATTTACTTTATACATCAGAGGAATTGCTTACCGCACGTTCAAAATTAGCATGTCATATATATGTTTGGTTGATATATGTTATGTGTGAATCCTATCCTCTTTTAAATCTTTTTTACATTTATAATCTTACACATCTTCCACTAAATCATTTTTTTATGATATTAATGTTAATTAGAGAGGCGTGGAGGGGGGGAGGGGGGGGGGGGGGGGGATTCACCTTCGGTGAACAAGGGCCACATGGTATTTAAACTCACAGGGTCGGAGTCACACTTGAGTAGAGTGTTCCCGCACATAAGATGTAAATCATCAACCTTATACACAACGGAGTTACCTTAACATTATACAACCTTACCGCTACTTACAATTAGCTATATATGTTTTTTTTTTGTTTGCTGAAAATAAAATATACTCATAATAATTAACACCAATGCACCATTAAACATATTCCATGAGAATTACAAATGGGTTCGTGTTTTTTTAAAATTAACCACTAAACTATGATGGAGTCAAGAAGCACAAAGGAACTCTAGGCCATACTATACTAGCCACGACAAATGGCTACCGTTAGTCTTTACTTGCAAGATATAGGTCTTTAGTGGCATACCATAGTATTCTTCACGAAAAGAGGGAATGAAAAAGCATCTTTATTACTGGTCCACGTACGTTCTCGATCCTCTTTTTTTATATACGTTTATTATTACAATATTGCAATATTCAAATAATTTCAAAAGAAAATATATTTTTTATTGTCGTTTGATTGACTGTGAGTCTGGATATTGAATATAAAGTGATAGAAGATCGAGTCACTCCCGCTATATATGACTCGTGTCAGATATGAAAAAACTGAAGTCACTAAATTATTAATGAACTTTAGGATGATTGATAGAAGTTTTATAAAAATCAGTCTAGGCGTTAGTTGGAAGTTCACCTTCTAATTTTTACCTAAGCGGTCCATTAATCGGTAATCGGTTAAAGTCGGTCTAGCGGATAAAAACCGGTCATAGTCGGGTCTAGGCGAAAAAATCGGCACAAAAAAACTTTTTTGGATTTTTAGATACTTGGTTGGTTTGTTATATTGAAGTTTAAATTATATAATATTTGAAGTATTAATATGATTTCAAATTATTATTTTCACATAAATGTGTGTTAGCGTGTTTATATATATAGATTAAAAAAAAATACATATAAAGATTACAAACCGATTAATCTATAAGCGTACCCGATTGCTCGTCTAACGCTAACGATTTTTAGAAACCACAAAACGTTATTTTTATGATATGTTTTTTAATGGTTGTATCTTTCTACTTGGACAATGACAACAACTATGATATAATGATGGTAAGAAAACCTTAAAAGTATTAAGATTCTTTTTGGCACAAAACAGTCAAACTTTATAAACTTCAAAGGGAAGACGCAAATTAGACATGCACAAACCGGTTAAAAATCGTAACCGAAACCGGTTACTAACCGAAACCGGTTAGGATGTTCTTGAAGAATAACCGGTTACTGACCTAACCGGTTAGGTTAGTAACCGGTTTCCGGTTTAGAAACCTGTGCCCGATAGCAACCGGTTACAACCCGGTTCGAACCGGTTAGAAGACCGGTTATAACCCGGTTATCAAAAAAACCGGTTTTTCCGGTTACAAATTCAGCTCTTTTTTCACAGCTCAAAAACATTCTGTGAAGGGGCTGTGATTTTTTAAAAATACCGAAAAATCCAACTTTTTTTTAAAAAGTTCAAATTTTATTCATTGTCATAACATAACAAAGCACACCAAACTTGAAAAACATAAAAAAAGAGTTTTTAAACCCATTACATCGAATTCGGAAAAACATTAAAACATACTAAATTTAACTTGTTCTTCGATTTTTTCTCCCCGGTTCCGTAGTCGTTTAACTTTATTCGTTTGAAGAGCCCGAGCTAGATGGACCGGACCTCAAGTAGTAGTCCCAACCGGCTTCATCATCGGTCATTCCCGGGGTTAATCCACCCGCAACCTCCTCATCGTACAATTGGCCTTCATATTCCATCTCTCCTTCAATTCCTTCAAGTGTAGCAATGTTTTGAATCCTCTCCGCCGCATCCAAGTAATCTTTCAAGCAAATCGACATCTCCACCGATGCCGGAGTTAGCCTTGTCCTCCTCACCGATATGACCCTGCCACTAACAGAAAAAGCGGACTCCGAAGCTACCGTGGAAGCTTGGACGCTTAGTAAATCTCGGGCCATGATGGAAAGCACGGGAAATTCTTTTTCCTTTCCTTTCCACCAAGCCAACAAATCAAAGTCTTTGAAACCGGCCATCCCAATCCCCGCTAGGAAATCGGTCCCCATATACCTTCCGAGTTCGCTACTCGGAGTGTTACCCCTTGCCCTTTTAGCATTGTTGGTTGAAAACATGTTGAAAAGGTTTACGTAACGATCCGAGCTACTACTTGCACCCACACCCGCTTGATGTTGCCTCATAGACTCGTGTATGGTTGATGTTGTACCATACTTAGCAACATATGCATCATACAAGTTTGTGAGGTCTTTGTTAAATTTTCTTTTTAGTTCTTCACCAATGAGCTCGTTTTCGGTATACAAATCCAAAGCATAACAAATGTTTTCAATTAAAGCTTCGGTATTATTCGAATTGATGCAAGGGTGTAGGGCGGAGGCACAAGTAATAACCGCCGGCATATTTTCAAAATATTTGACAAATTTTGCTTTCATCGGTTTAACCATTTCGGAAAAAGGGTCCGGCTTATACGAATATTCATTCAAGGTTTGGCACATCAAAAAGATTTGGTTTAAAACCAATGGACTAGTTGGATAATAAACCCCCGACAATGTTGTGGTTGCTTCTTTAAAAACATGTAACAACTTTGTTAAATCTTCAATAAGAGCCCAACTATTTATAGAAAACTCAACAAGTTTTGAGTGCCTCGAACAAAGGTCGTTGTGGTAAGAACGCAAACTATCTTTTTGTTTTAGAGCTTTTTCAAACATGGTACAAGTCGAATTCCATCTCGTAGGTACGTCCCAATTCGGACCTAAACAAATGGCATTCGCTTGTTTGCAATATTTTATATAGGCACTATGCCTACTTGGTTTGCTAAACACATCCGACAACATTTTTCTAAAATTTAGAATGATTGGGTTAACAATCCTCAAACCGTCTTGCACACACAAGTTGATTATGTGTGCAACGCAACGACTATGAAAAAAAATTCCTTCACAAACGGGTTTATATTTGAGTTTTAGTTGTTCGATAGCACGCGTGTTATTGGACGCGTTATCAAAAGAAATAGAGAACAATTTTTCTTGTAAACCATAAACCCGGATAACTTTGTCAATTTTTTTAAAAATATTTGACCCGGTGTGAGGAAATTCAAGTTGTTCAAAAGCGATTGTTCGTTTCATCATGGTCCAAGTTTCGGGCATTACCCAATGAGCGGTCACACAAATAAAAGATTCGGGTGAACCATGAGGAGTTGACCAACAATCGCTTGTTAAATTGACACGTGTTTCTAAAGTTGAAAAACCTTCTTGTAATTCGGCTTTCGCCTCTTTCCACAATTTTAGGCAATCACGTCTAAGTGTAGTACGACTTACATTAGTGTAGCGCGGTTGGAGATTCTTTTGGATGAGGCGCGTCAAGCGATTGTTGTCGAAATGGTTGAAAGGCAAACTTTGTTGAATAACAAAACTTGCCATTGCAAGCCTAGTTGCCTCAACATCATATGCAAAGATTCCTCCTTCGTTAGACATCGTTTCTTGACCCGCCGCATTTTGTCTTGCTTGAAGAACCTTACAATGGGGATACTCGACATGTAGCTTCAACGTAGAATTCGCTTCGGTTCCGATGAACTTACCACAATATTTGCACCGAGCTTTCTTTCCACCCGCCTTCATCTTGCACATATCAAAATGTTGCCAAATATTTGGGTTTCGGTTGGTTGGAATAACTTCAAGAACGGGGTTTTCGGGGTTGGAGTCGTTGGTGTTTGGGACACTTGATGATGCCATTACGAGAGATAGTGATCGTTTTTTGAGAGATTGAGAGTTTAGAAAGAGATGAGAATGGTGTGAGGATCAACCAAAAACATACCCCAAGTATTTATACACCATTATGGGGGTAAACTTGCAAAAAAAAACAAAAAAAACGGTCAAATGGAGGCTCCAACGTTCACTTTAACGGTAATATTACCGTTTTTTACGTACAGCGCTGTAACCGGTTTGTAACCGGTTTTTCTAACCGGTTTTTCTAACCGGTTGCTCTAACCGGTTTCCTAACCGGTTTCTCCGTCCGAATAGCCTAACTGATCCCTAACCGGCGGTTAGGTTAGTAACCGAACCGGTTACGTTCTAACCGGTGACTCCCCTAACCGGTTCCGGTTTTTTTTTTATAACCGGTTGCCTAACCGGGTTTTTTGCTCACGTCTAACGCAAATCATCATTTAAAGCATAACGAATATGTGTAAAGAATATAATGCACCCTATACAAATATGCTTATGAGAATTTTTTTTGAAAAAAAAGACCATAGTAAACAGGCTCAAACGAACTTTGTTTTTGTTTGAACTCATTTCAGCGGCTTTTGAAACTATCATACATTAATTAGACACTATCACTCGTCTTATAAAGTTTACCTGGATAGATTTATCAATTACGACATCTTTGAAATGTTTTTTGCTAAAAAAGATAACAACAAAATTTTTATTAGCCCATTTAAAAGGCCCATTGTATGACGTTTGGGCTTTTCCAGGATTCTCCTACGGAATATATACTATCAATTTTCATTTGAAGACTGCACTCTTTCGATGGTCGCCTTTTTGTTTCTTTTTTTTTCTTTCTATAATCACAACTGAATTTCAACTATGGTTGCCTCTTTGATCTCGATTTAAACTCAATTGTGGATTCAAACGGCGATTTGATGGTGTTAGCAACAATCGCAGTGCCTGGTCGTCTTCCGATTGCACTGAAATCGATGTTTAAGAAAGGGGTATCCTTGTTATTTATATAATTTGGAGACCACCTACCAAAGGGGAGCGACGGTCGGAGAACCGACACAATGAATCCGTTTATCTTAGACCGAATTGTACATTTACAACCCGTTCGGTTTGACGCTTTGTTAGACAGTGTTTGTAAACAGGTAGATATAATTCGGTTTTGAGTAAATTACAGAAATAGGTCCTTTATATTTTATTAAAGTTATAGATAGATTAGGTCATTTAACCTAATCCATAATTTTTATAAAACATAAAGAACCTTTTCTGTGATTTACTCTTTTTGTTTTTGAGTGAGAATGGGTTGGGTTTGAGTCCAAACCAAACCCTAAAGTCTAAACCAACAATTTGGCATCGGGGTTTTTAAAAACCATTTGGATTTTAATTTTTTCAATTTTAATGATGACTATGGTTCTTTTTTATGGCTTTGTAACTCGGGATTTATGGGTTGAAAAATAGCCCAATATTCGGACAGAGTATTATGGATTTAGTGCTTCTTCTTTATTGTTAACAAGTTGGTGACCTGCCCTTGCTTCGCGGCGGGCCACCCATTTACCAGTCAGTTTAAATCAAAAATGTTTTAGTGTGGTCAAAATATAAAACTATAAAAAAGTCGTGACTAAAGTCGAAAACTCTAAAAGTATAATAATAAAAAAAAGTAGAAAAGTTAAGAAGTATAAAACGTAAAAGTCTGAAAGTTTCATGGTGAAAGTATAAAACTATAAAAGTATACTAAAAAAACGAAAGTAGAAAAGTTAAGGAGTATAAACGTAAAAGTATAATATGTCGAAAACTCTAACTTAAAACAAAAATAAAAATAAAAAAAAGTGAAAAGCTTAAGGGTATAAAACGTAACCAAAGTAGAATCTTTAAAAAATTGTCATGTTCAAAGCTAAGGGAAATATAACATAAAAGTCTAAAAGTTTCTTGGTCAAAGTATAAACTATAAGAAGGTCATGGCCAAAGTCGAAAATTCTAAAAGTATACTAAAAACGAAAGTACAAAAGTTAAGTGGTTTAAATCGTAAAAGTCTAAAAGTTTTATGGTCAAAGTATAAAACTATAAAAAGTATTTCAAAAATGAAAGTATAAAAGTTAAGGGGTATATAACGTAAAATTTTAAAGCCACGTAGTCAATGTATTAAATTAAAAAGTAATACTGGCTAAAGTATAAAAAAATAAAAAAAATTAAAAACGTGGACCAAAAGTGTACAAATCAGAAAAATTTTATGGCTAAAATAAGAGAAACTAAAACTCTTGAAGGACCTTAAGTGAATAAAAGTAAGAATTTTGTGGCCTAAACAAACTAAACTAAAAAATATGTGGCCTAAACAAAAGAAACTAAAAAGTTACTATTAATCTACCAAATTCTATTGTATTATATATAAATTAATGGGCTGAAGGCGGGGCCAGAGTATTAGTATCGAACTTAACGACCAATTATGTTCGAAATGGAGCGACATACATTAAAAAGAAAAAGAAAGTTGCTAAATTCAATGGAATAATGACGTGTCTCGAATAACCCGACGAAGTAGTTCAAGCGATGCGGACATCTTGCGGCTTGGTACCAAGACGATCACGCTGTTGGCCTACCTCCCATCGAGGCTTAGCAAATTCTAATACGTTCGCCAAAATGACAACCAATCATGGAGGGGGAACTAGATCGTCCAGAAAACAAACGATCATTGGCCGAGATGGAAAGTTCTTTAGGGTTGGCATCCACCGGTCCTTGTCAAGTGAACGTTAAACAACGGCGCACCACCTTCAGTTTAAAATATGTATAATTCTTTTTGCCATGTCAGTTTTTAATAAAAATTACACCATTAGACTCCTGACATTTTAATTTTTAATTCCATTATATTCTCGAATTTCTTTTTAACCTTTTTATCAGACGTCCGGATTAGTGTGATGAACGGTAACACCGGTGTAATGATAATTAACACTGATGTTACATGCTAACTTTGTTTAAATCCGAGTATAACTCCATAGCTAATTGTAAAAATTGATAGACATTAATTTATGCATGAAAAATACCATAAAATTGAATTCTTAAGCTAAACAGGCTATAATTTGCACTTACATAACAATACCTTTTGATTAATAGGAGTGTAACAAATACTTACATTAGTGTAATAGATAAAAACAGTGTAGTCACTAATAATCGTGGTGTAATGATCATTAACACCCATATGTTCCTATACATATGTATCGCCTAATTATAGTTGTCACCAAGAAAGTACAACATTTATTGGATGATGTACAACCATACACTACATCTCGAAGCTTGATTCGATGATAGTAGCTCTATGAAACGAATCACCTAAACCAGACAAGGTATAACCACTAGTGCATGATACACAAGTCACTAAACATTCGAATTACACACAAAATTGGTATATTTGAGAAAATCAATTGAAAATTACATCAAGATTTAGATAACCAGAATAGAACCACTAATTCAGATAATAATGGTATATAGTCAAAATCCACAGAGGCAAAAAAAAAAAAAGTAAAATTGATCAACCCACAACACTCATCGCTCAACATTGAAGTATACAAAGCAAAAAATCTATACTTGCAAACATCATATGAACAGTAGCTTACAAATCGAGTCTGGGACATCAAATCTTCAAAGTTTTTCTATGAACACCAAGAATAGAGACACTAGTGTGTTCTTCAAAATTCGATCAAACCATTAGATAATCGACCTTGAAACTGCTCCGAAACGTGATTTTGATTTAGAATGAGTTTTCGTTTGCACAGATTCCTTCAATCAAGCACCAAATCTCAAAAAATACTTGACTATGTGAAAGAAAAAAAAAACGTAACTGTTCTTTAAAAAAATCTAATTCAGACTCTCTAAACTTGTTATGAAATTGGTGAAACAAGAACTCAGACCCGTATAACAAAATGGTTACTTTACGACTGATATCAAAGTTGATTATGGTGGCGGCCACGAAAGACGAGAATAATTTCACTAATTTATTTGATTGTTTGTTTTTCTTTTCTAGCATCTTGCTAGTCTTTATATTTTATCCGATTGACCGTAAAAAAAAGTAACAGAAAATGTGTGAAATTACCTAAAAGCCCATTGATCATTTCGAACCACAATTTTGGTGTAAAAAGATTCATACCATTAGATGAAAACCAAGAATATTGGGTAGCTCAATTAAGAAAAATATATATTTTATACATTTAGCTTAGTGGTAAAGTGATAATGATGACTCCTCAACTAAATAGTCAATGGATTTAAATTCTCCAAAATGCAGGTGCATATATGGTGATTTTAACCATTAAAAAAACATATATATATTTCCTTCTTTGTTCTTTCGCTGGACAAAAATAAAAAAAAACTGCCTACCGCTTATCCTCATCCATTATGAATGAAAAGAAAAGGCAACAAATTCCCCACCAAGATAAGCACTACACCTAAGCTAATCATATGGTTGTATTAGTATTTAATCCATCTTCTCTTTCCGCAGAAAAATAACTTAAACAATTGAACTAAATTTTCTCTCCACTAAAGGTTAAGTCTTTATAATGGAAAAAATTTTCATTAAAGGGCTTATACCCTAATGATATTTTGATGATTTTTTTTTCAAAAATCCCGTTTTGGATAATTGATTAAAAATTTTGTTAAAAAATTTAATTTAAATTTTCATATGTTTTAATCTTTAATTATTATTATTGCTACCTTTTTAAAGGCTTGAATTATACATTTTTTATTTGTTATCAATGAAATTTAAATTCATACCATACCAAAATGCTATGCTTTATCCATCAACAAGATCATACTTTATTATTATTACTAGTTTTTTATTCCCGTGGGTTACACGGGTGACTTTTTTAAAAAAAACTATAAATACAATCATAATCTACGACAATTATGTATTTTTATATCTTTAGTAATTAAATAATTGGTTATTAAATAATTCAGAATACAATAAATAAAAAATTAGAAATACAAATCACTTCCATTATTAGGAGAATTGGCCGGAAAAATTGTTGAGGATGAATGTGGTGGTGCCACATGGCAAATTGTGATGCCAAAAACTTTTCTTTTATTATATATATAGATATAGATATAGATTACTGGAAGTAGAGGTGCACAAATCGGTTTTTTTTAAGAACCGGTTCTGGTTCCAAACTGGTTCCGGTTTCATTGGATCATACAAAAAACCGGTTCCGGGGCGAAAAACCCGGATCCGATAAGACCGGTTCCGGTTCGGTTCCAAACCAGTTCCAAAGAACCAATCAAAAAAACCGGTTCCAGAGAACCGGTCGCTGAAAAACGGGGTTGTGACTTTTTTTTGTTAATAGTTTTTTAACACATTTTTACAAAAACAACACATAGAAAACATACTTCAAACTTCACTAAAACTACCATAATGTTTGTCAATTACACGGTTACATAAACTTACGAGTTCGAAGTTTGGATCGAAATAAAAACACACCATAACAATTACCTAGTATTTATAATACATTGTAGGTTGCATGGGGGGGGGGGGGGGCACAAAAAAAACGGTCAAAATTGGAGCAAAAACGGCTAGAAACCCAACGACTAGTAAAAGTGCAGACCGGTTCCTCGTTTCCGGTTCAAGAACCGGTTCTTAAACCGGTTCCTGGAAAACCGGTTCGGTTCCGGTTCTCTGACCCGCAAAGCATAACCGGTTTGGAACCGACGGTTTTTATTGGAACCGAACCGGTTCCGTCAGAACCGGTCCCAAAGCGGTTCGGTTCCGGTTCGGTTCAGCGGTTCCGGAACCGGTTCGGATGTGCACCTCTAGGTGGAAGTCTCTATTCAAAATGGATGCAATTTTTAATTAAAAATTGTTGATTTTATCCAAAATTGAACACATAACAAGAAGATACAAACATACACAACTTAAGACACTAAACAAGGAAGACGGGCAAAAAAACTACTTTAAATCAATTAGAAACTGTCGTGTTATTTTTATCTTTAGGTTTATTGGATTTTAATAATTCAAGTAATTCTCTTTTGGCCTATAATAATCTCAATTACGTTTATTTCCTATAATAATCCGAATTATCAAGGTATTGGATTCTATTGCACATCCGTTAAAAATACACTAACACCGTTAGTTGGATACTTGAACAAGTGGGGAAAAGGGGTGTTTAAAGGAATTACATGATTAGTCCCTCTATTATAATAACTTGTTAAAAAAACATATATAATGTCACGTTAGTAAACAACTAACGGTATTAGGGTATTTTTAACGGGGGTGCAATGGAATCCAATACCTTGTTAATTCGGATTATTGTAGGGAATAAACGTAACTGGGATTATTATCGGCCAAAAGGGAATAACTTGGATTATTAAAAAAAAAAAACTTTACCTTAATCCCATTTACGTTTGTATCCTTTAACTTTTAAAGGTTTTTTTTTTGTTTTTGTTTTAAGTTTTGTTGTATTTTACTTTGGCCACGAAACTTTTAACTTTCTTACTTTCGTTTTAGTATATTTTTATAGTTTTATACTTTTACTACAAGACTTTTAGACTTTTACGTTTTATACCTCTTAACTTTTTAACAATGTTTTAAAACCGGACCGGTCATGTTCAGAAAATGGTTCAACCGGTTGAACCGGGTTGACCCGGCCGGTCGAACCGGATTGACGAATCAAACCTATAAATTTACAATATACAGCTTATAAACTTTCAACCACAACAAATATAAAAAAGAAACTTTATTAACGCGTAAAACAAATTACAATCATCCAAAATAACATCAATACAAATTACAATACCTCAAGTTCGTCGATTGTACTCTGGTTAATAACTTTGATTATAGCCGATCACTTCGAGAATCTCATCCAAGTTCGTCGCTTTTACCCCAAGTGCGTCGATCGTCCCCCCAAGTTCGTGGATTATGGGGTTTTTTGTAGCACCTTTTTGGTTTTCAGTGGAACGTGAACCGTGAACGTAACCCTACTTTTTTGTAACGCCTTTCCTGCCTTTTCTTTAGATTAATTTAAAATAAAAAAATAAAAGAAATTAAAAAAAATTAAAAAAATTATAAAAAAAAACCTAACCCGGTTCAATCCGGTTCCGGGTCCGGGTTTTTACCCGGTTGAACCGGAAAACCCGACGGTTCACTTTCTGACCCATTATTACTAAAAACCGGTTATAATTGAACCGGAAGACCCACCGGTTCCCGGTTCAACCGGTTGAACCGGCCGGGTTAATCCGGTTTTTAAAACATTGCTTTTTAACCCTCTAACTTCTAAAGTTTTTTTTTGTTTTAAGTTTTGTTGTCTTCTATTTTGGCCATGGAATTTTTTACTTTTTTACTTTCGTTTTTAGTATACTTTTATAGTTTTATACTTTTACCACAAGACTTTTAGACTTTTACGTTTTATACCCCTTAACTTAATATATTTTTATAGTTTTATACTTTCACCGTCACGAGACTTTTAGATTTTTACGTTTTATACTCCTTAACTTTTTAACCCTCTAACTTTTAAAGTTTTTATTTTCGTTTTAAGTTTTTTTGTCTTTTACTTTTGCCACGAAACTTTTAACTTTTCTACCTCCCTTTTTAGTATACTTCTATAATTTTATACTTTCCCCACGAGAGTTTTAAACTTTTACGTTTAATACCACTTAACTTTTTGACTTTCATTCAGTATACAAATTAAACCCCGCAGCAACGCGTGGGGTGGTACACATCTCGTATTAAATATATGAGAATGATAGATAAAAAGCTAATGTGACATACTAACTAAAACTATTTATAGAAAGGGCAGTCATCTATATATAACACTAGATTCCAAGATTCGCGCGTTGCGCAAAGCGGTGTAAATTTAATCTATTGTAATTTGTGCATAAGAGATCGAGAATGATATGTGTAGAAACTTATTAACTAATCATATCTAAACCAAATTTGTACCAAATGTAGCACTATAAAAGGAAATATGTATGTACGCGATGCAAAGGGCCAAATGCTACTTGATAAGCAATTGTGCGAAGCGTTATAAATTCAATCTATTATAATATGTGTAGAAGAGACCGAGCTAAGGATGATATATTAGAAACCTATTAACTCATCATATGTAAACCAAATTTATAGCAAATGTAGCACTATAAAACCAAATATATATGTACGGGATGCAAAGGGCTAATGCCATTTCATAACCAAGTGAATTTAACCAAAATCATTGATAACTGCAATAGTCAATGTTTTGACCAACGCAGTCAACTGTAATAGAACTTTGTATAGCCATTAAAATTGGTCCCTCTAAAATCATATTAGTGATGGAGACATATACCTAAGCATTTGTTTTACCTTTAATATCACCAATGACCTAAGCACTCCACTTTGACCAAAAGTCAGAACCAAAAGTCAGAATTTAATTTGCATATCTATGCAAAAGTAAACAATGCTATATAAGGATTAGAAGCCAACCTTTGTAACAAAATTTGGATCCATTATTTGAGGTGATTACAAATTAAGAATAATATCAGTGCGAAAACTTTGTCTAAATATGTTACACTGAGTGACTTATGACTTTATGCACACATGGTTCCCAACAATACTGGAACAAAATTGAGGGATTTATTCCTTCCTATTCTAACCTCACTGTTTAATTTTGAGTCAATCATAATTAAGATACAAGATCCAATTTCAAAGAAAATAAAGTAGAATAGCTTGGTGACTTAGATCCGATTCAGAAGATTAAAAGAACAAATCGATGACAAATATGCAACCAAATACACCCAGATGCACACAACTTTGGAAGGTATTAAAGAAAGATAAGCAACAAAACATTTATATAGATATTATATATAGTCAACCACTGGTCCTTAAAGTAAGGCCATCTTGTTTACAATGAAGACACATTTGATGAACATCTTTTCTACATATTAGCTACTTATAAGTTTAGTAGTATCCAAAAACATTTTTTTACATCCTAAATTCGATGTTCATTTATGTGTCCTCCCCTAACAAAAGACTGTTCAACTGCTTACATATTCAAAAATGCAGGCGTTGTCCGCTTCTGTAAATGTTCCTTTCTACGGCGTGATCCTCTTTGTGTTTCCCTCATCACCTTCATGATCTACAGATGACAGGTCTTTTGTTAGATGTGCCATAATGTAACCTATTTTTTATTTATTCTGGTCACATGTTGAACATGAATTACTTTTTAAACGTTTTATCATATTTAAATTTATCAACGTCTATAGGTTCCAAAAATATGTTAACAGGTTAGGTTGAGCCACTCAGCCACCATTCAACATCAGTTCACTGTTGTGAGGTCAGGTTGAGCCACCAATCAGCATCACTTCACTGTTGTGAATATATTAACTTTTAGGTTTGAAAAGAGACTCACATAAAGCATGCACAAAAAACTGGATAATAATGTGTTCCTTTTCATAATGATGAGTATTTACCTATATATTTTGTGACCTTCAAGGATGAGAAGACCATCATCACAATACCATCCATCGATAATAATGTGTTCCTTTCCATCATGATGATTTCATTCATAAACATCATCTGCGGGGCTTCTTCCCAGATCTCTCATTGATGTGAGCATACATATCTTTAATTCTGCAAAGGCCAACAACATTATATGGTTAAAAATGACTGAATAAGAAAAAAGCATTTCAACAAACACCTAATAGGCACCAAAAGACAATATACAAAAAAATGACCAAAGATCGAAGGTATATGATAGTTGTAGCAAACCAAACCAAATAAGAATAGCCAAGAACAGAACCATTCAAGCAAACAAACCAAATAAGAATAGCTAAGAACGAACCCAACAAAAACAGCCACTGACACTGATTTGAGGCCATAATTAAAACGAAATCAAAGAAAGAAGATAACCGACCAAGAGAGGGACTGCGATTTTAAACTATCTCAACATAATTAAACCAAATAAGAACAGCAGAAACCAAGAAAAACAACGACTAACACTGATTTGAGGCCCAATTTAAAATTAGACCAAAGAAAGAAGAAATCGGGCAAGAGAGGGACGGAGAACTCACTAACCTGCGCAGAGAAATTCAGCAATGAGGCAATACATGTGAAATCTGGCACATTGTATAGGTAGAGAGAAAAAAATGTACGAACAGTAAATATACAATTGAAGAAAAATCGGCCATAAATTGAGTAAACAAACGTTGGAGATTTACCCACAGAGAGCTTTGAATTGGCAAACACTAAAGACGCACATCGTATAAGTAGATAAAGGAGATACAAACAGAAAAATTTAACAGAGGCAAGGGAGGGAACCAACGTACGGTGATGTTGATATGCCCGTTGATTGAAGCGGTGAGGAGGCGAGGTAAGGTAGATAATGTGCTCGTCTGGTTTACGCTTCCAACAAACACATCAGAGATATATGGATGGCAAATGTGGTGGTGGGAGGTATGGTCTCCTAATTGAAAGAAAAGCGAGCAGGGGTATGGCCGGTGATGGAGAAATCAGAGCAGGTAAGGAGAACGTGATGTACTCCTCTAGTTTACGTTTCCAACATCGCAAGTGGCCCACAAAAACGACCTCAGATGGTTATAAACGGCGATACTGTTCACCAAAACACAAAACAACCTAAAAAGGCTTAATTGGCTTGTACATTGTGTTTGGGTGATTTAGGTGATTTAAGGTTAATCATGATCAACTAAAGTATACGTTGAACTAAAAGCTATATTAATTAAAGAAATGACTGTTGTATTGTTGTTTGTTTGTGGAGCACATGTGAATTCTATTCTATATGATAAAACGTATCCTAACAAGATAACATGTCACTAAAACAGGGGATATCAGGCATCGACACGATTTAAGGACAATTTTACATTTAATTTTTTGTAGATTGATGGAATCAAATTAGGTTCACACCTTCATCATTGGTCGGCTAACAAACACACAATTAAATATAAATACAAATAAAAGTGTGTTTTAATAAGATGTAAACATGAATAACAAGTATATATGTTATTTTGTAATCTTAATTATATTCTATTTTAATATGATATATTAATGATTATGTAATTATCTCTGTTTCTCCCTCCCATTACATGAGATTGATTATATCTTTCATTCAATGTATATATAATATAAATAAAAAAACACTTGGTGACAAAATCATAAAAATATTTTTTTAATCGCTATTACTTTTGTTTTCTTTTGCTAGGAGTTAAAAAACATTGTTTTCTTTTGCTAGGAGTTAAAAATTAATTTCATTTCACATAATATGAACTTAACAGAGAATCACATTTCACACCGCCTTTACAAATGTTTTGGTGAAATCAAATGTCACGTTAACATGTTTTTTCAAAATGTGAGGATTATAAAACATGTTTTCATCAATGTTTCGATTTGACCACTTGCATGAAAATGATAGGCACAACGTCTTTTTAATATTGATAAAAAAAAATGACATAAACTAGCAAAAGAAATTACAAAGGTAGCAACGTGTTTTTATGCCACTCGTTCCAATTGAGGGTACAATTATGGTTCCCACAAACCAATGGAACAAAAGTGCATGATATCGTCAAAAGCTGAAACCTTCCGATTAGAATTCTCACCAAATTTTGCTTTCGTTTCTAGACTTTCAATGATAGACCACATTGTGAATTAAGATTTTCCGAATAAATAAATTAAACCGGCTGGATTGGTTATGTTGGTCAAACCAGATGGTTTTGAACCATTTAGATTTTTTTGAAGCATTATTTTGTATTAGTTTAATAATAATAAGAATAATTTATCAAATGTAATACCTATACTTATAACTTCATATACTAAAATCTAATGTATGAAGAGGGTCTTACGGCTTGGACAAGCCGTGAGCTTGGCTTTATCTAGCAGCTTCTCAATAAGAGATGCACGTGGCATGGGGGTTTTGGATGGTTCACAGATTGGGAAGCCGTGAATTGGCTTTCACGGGATTGGTCATGGGCGTGAGGGGCTTGATTCTTGATCACACGACTTGGTCTTCTCGGCAACGGCAGATCACGGTCAGCAATCTTCGATCACACAACTTCAGGAAAGCTGTGACATGCTTCCTCACGGCTTGGTCAAGCCGTGACGTTTTCAAAATTTTGTTATTATTCTTTGTTTTTGCTTCGTTTTCCATGCCACGTACCGTTATTCTAACCTGAAAACTCATGATATTCATCGAAAATGCACTTAATTTAATATTTTCAAAGTTAATTTTTTATTTTTAGTCTGAAACTCACTATAATTCCGTTTCAATTTCCACACACATCAGGTGGAGGGTTGGTTGTGAACTTATTTAAATAGCTAGGCATCATACTATATATACAATTTTATATTGTTAAAACTCATCAACATTAGTTATTAGTTGACATTTTTAAGTGTGTTTTTAGGAATATAAATGCTCGCTTGTGTCACTATGTGTACATTAAGTGAACCCATTGAAAAAAAGTCATGGATCCGCCCTTTATCTAATACATCTTTTACTATGCTATGCCTATTATACTTATCAAGTATGGGTGCATGCATGTTCATACAATCATACGGGGATAGGAAGCAGTTTTCAAACATTCTAAAACATCCATTTGGGAGTAAATCTCAAGTAACCTCAACCTCAAGCAAGATACATATTAAGATATAAACACCCAATTAAGATTTTGTTGCTAGCTAGCTATTTTTATACAAAGTGTCTACATATATATGGTACAATTAATTAAAGAATATATATGAACATTAAAATAAAAAGAAGCTAATTAATTTAATTTACAATATAATTGGGGTTAATCCTCTGTGATCGATGATGTTGTGTTTGTCGAGACTTAATTTCTTCAGCGCATCTTAAAGTCCTCTCAATATGGTAACCACCCCCTATGCTCACTTCTCTCTCCAGATGGCAACAATAGCTCTCGAAAACACTCAAATTCACATGCATTTTAAAATTCATCACCATCAGAAAATCAAGCTCCAGACTGTTCATTTCTTTTGTTGTTATTCCACCAACTCTTGCAAAATATGAATTTCTATAGTTCCTGCATTCATAAATCAATCAATTAATTAATAAATCTATAAACAACAATCATTAATCACTACCAAACATAATCAAATATTAGTTAATTAATTAAAAAATGAAAAGCAATTAAGATTAACTTACATGTCTTCAACATATTTAGAAGCCACCATAATAGTTGTGATAAGAAGTCTATGAACATTCCGGCCAGTTATTCTGAACTCCGGCTGTGACCGACAAAACCTGTCGATATACACATACGCCACCACGTAAACAGATGGTCCGGCTTTTGTGTACTTAAAAATCCGTTCAAGGTACGACTTTATCGTCATGTCCGGTGTTTCATAGCAATCGAAAATCCGAACACTCTTGGAGTTGGGCATTAACATGGTGCACTTTCGACCGATTCTTTCGTTTCTAACCAAAGTTCTTTCGAGTAGAGAGGCGAGAACCGAGATGACGAGAGGGGTGTTGGAGTCGTTTTGGTATGAGTATGAGTACACATCGTTTCTAAGCTTTCTTGGAGATATGGCCATTATAATAATATTGATCGATGATGAGAAATTGAAACTGTGAATATATAATCTGTTTGGTGTTTGAATTGGGAATTAAGAGATATAGCAGGTGATTTATATATATGGAGAGGGGAGAGTTGGTGGGAGAGAAGGGGGGGGGGGGGGGGGAAGAACTTGACAAATGGAAGGTACAAGGAAGGAAGGAAGGAGGGTGATTTGAGGTTTATAAAATTTTGTGTCGATTTCATTGTAACGATAAAGTACTACAGACATAACAGCTATTAACTTTATTATTTTAATTAGAGCGACCAACCCTAAAATACAAGTTTGTCGCTATATGGTAAGTTTTTAACCGTAACTAGAGTCTTAAATGTCCGTGGACCGTGAAGTAATAAAATCGATCCCATGCTACTTCATATTTTTAAAAAAAAAGATCTATATACTAACGTTAATAAAAGATAAACCAAAAAAGAAAATAGAACCAAAACTCAGTATATCTAATTCATGTTTAAATCAATGTTTTCAAACCTGAAACGGTCGGTTCGACCGGTTGAAGCGATAATTGCAGGCAAAGCCGGTTTAGGTATGTCTGGTTGAATCTAATTTCAAGCTAATTTATTAATTATCCGGTGATTTTTACGGTTCAAACCGACCAAATTAAACTCGGAACCGTGTCGCTAGTTGAACCGGTTTTAAAACTTAAGTCACACTAACACTAAATAATAAAAAGACTTAATACATATAACACTTTAATGACGTAGTATGTTTTGGATAAATATAGTTTGACTAAAACTTATATCGATCTTTTTAGATAATTGTAATTTGTTTATGACTTTGTTGAAGTTTTTTTTTTTGAGATTGTCGTGTTTAAAAGTTTATAAAGTGTATATTATAAATTTACAAGTTTGAATAGTTAATCCCGTTTGACCTTCCGGGTCAACTGATTGAACCTTTTTTTTGACACAAGTCCGAGTCACTGAACTCCTTCATCCCCCAACACTTTCACACTCGATAGGTATGTTGTCTGGGCCAAGTGGCCAACAACCTTCTCTAGCTCTTCACATCTTCCCAATGGTAGTTTTCAGCTTCTCTCCTGTCAGATAGCTTGATAACAAAAGTTACACCGATGTACTTGTTGCGTAAGCGTATAATCTCTTCATTGAGCGTTGATGCAGAAACGAAAGCAATCAAATGGCTAGAAACTCAAAAGATTAATCAAAAGCCTTCAAAGGTTCTTGAGAGAACATAACAGTTCACAATATAATAATAATCAACTGAAAACCAACTGTTGGGCTAGGCTTATTTAAGGCATGAACATTTGTAATTGGGCTTATTGTATTTTGGTTTGGGCTAGTTATTTATCTTATAATTGGACTAGTCTAGCTTTCGATTTGGGCTTCTTGGGCCTGCTAGGTTTACGATTAGGGTATGGGTATATATAAACCCATTTGTCTTTCTTTGTAACCAAGCTTTTCAATACAAAATACAAGTTTACGATTTCTGTGTGTGCTCTCTAGTTTACGATCAGCTTCATCAAGTAGTGTTTCTCATTCAAAACTAGATCTTTGCATTAGATCTAGTTTCTTTCTTCTACTTGGTTCTTGAATCAAGCTTATACGAGGATTCCGCACTCGTATTCGTCTAGATATCGTGTTGTTTGGTTGATCTCGGACCTACAATTGGTATCAGAGCTAAGAATCATCGATTCGAGGCTCACACGATATAGATTCAAGAAGGTTTCTGTTTTTCTGGGTTTGTGTTCGAGTTTTCTTGAAGATTCGAAGGTTTTTGTGGTTTACGATTGCTGCTACTGCTGTTTCTGGGTGTTTACGACAAGTTTCTGGGTTGGTTTGAAGGTTTACGACTGCTACTGTTTGAAGATTTGCTTCGGAATTACGTTTACGAGTTCAAGATTGGTTTTTTACGTGTTTACGACCCGGAGATTGACGTTTACGAGTCGTACAAGTGGTGTTTACGACTTTTCCTTGTCGTAATCGGTGTTTACGATACTGCCCATCGGAATCGCGTGATCGGAATCGTTGTTTACGATCAAATCTGATCGTAATTGGAGTTTACGACTATTTCTAATCGGAATTTGTGTTTACGACTAACGGAGTCGTAATCTGTTATCGTAATCGGGTGTTTACGATTCATTCAATCGTAATCGGTGTTTGCGACTTGTTTGGTTCATAATCAAGTGTTCACGATCGTAATCAAGGTTTACGATCGTAATCAAGACTTTTGACCGTAATCTCATTTTCTTTTGGACTTTAGTTGTAGTTTTCCCAAGCTTTTGAAATGGATTTTGAGCCAAGCA
Source organism: Deinandra increscens subsp. villosa (assembly GCA_039602395.1). NCBI lineage: Eukaryota > Viridiplantae > Streptophyta > Magnoliopsida > Asterales > Asteraceae > Deinandra > Deinandra increscens. The sequence goes on from JBCNJP010000025.1 coordinate 103,325,139, forward strand.
TGTATCAGAAATTGGACTTCGAGATCGGATCTATAACTCGTCCACCAAGACTAACTTCAGCAGATAACTTCTTAGAGTGGAAATATAGATTCGAGAACCATTTGAAGAGTGTTGATTTAAGGTTGTGGAGAGCAGTTCTAAATGGACCACATATACCTATTCATCAAGCAGGACCTAAATCAGGAAAGAAAAAGACTGAAGATGAATTTGAGGATGATGACTGGGAGAGGTGTAACAAGGCTGAGAGGGCCTTTGCGATAATGACCATGGCATTGACACCGGACATTGCTCAAGGGTTTAAGCATTGCAAAACGGCAAAGGAACTGTGGAATGCATTGATAGTGGCTTATGAGGGAAACCCAGACATCAAGGCAAGTCGAAAGCAGATGTTGAAGCAAAAGTTCAATTTGTTTAATCATATCCAGGGTGAATCCTTTGAAGCACAAGTGCAAAGATTTGTCTCTCTAATGGCTGAGATGTCAAGTTATGGAGTGGAACCGGAATTGGAAGATAAAAATTTGAAGCTCCTAAACAGTTTGCCTAAGTCATGGAACACCAACATTTCAATCATTAAGGACAACAACAAACTGAGTGAACTGTCTTTGGATGAAATGATCAACAAGTTGAAGTCCAAGATGATTGATGATAAGCAGCGTGAGTTGAATCATATAAGTTCACTAAGTTTGGCGGGGAAGTTGAATCAAGCTTTGTTGTCTGAAGAGGTTGATGAGAAGCAGAAAGGAAAGGCTGTAGCAGGTGGATCAAGTTCAATGAGTCAAACGAAGGCATTTGTGGCACAACCCCAATCAGGTTCAAGTGGAGGTGATACTTCTGAAGCTAACAACGATCCCAATTTTGCTCTGGGTATGGGATTCATGAATAGTTATCATGCGTTAATGGCTGGAACACTAATTCCTTCTGAGATTCTTTCGGGGGAGCTTAATCAGATCAATCCAGAAGACGTGGAAATGCTGGACGTCTCTTGGCAAATGGCTATGGCAGTGTTCAGGGCTAAAAAGTTCATGGCTACTACGGGGCGAAATGTTTGGAAAGATCAAGATAAGATCAGGATGGGGTTTGATAAGACGAAGCTTAGGTGCTACAATTGTGACGAATATGGGCACTTTGCTAGGGAGTGCAGCAAACCAAGGAAGGAAAGAGCAGAGATGAAGAAGTCAGCTGATGGGAAGGGAAAGGCAGAGACAAGTGCTTTAGTTGTGCAAGAAGGTGGTGGCTATGACTGGACCCCACAGCTGAAGGATCTGAGTTTGACGCATGCTATGATGACAACTTTGGATGATGATGAGGATGAAAAGGAGCATGCTTTTGTGGTTACTGATGATGAACCAGAGGAACCAGAGGAGAATGAAGCAATGTCTGCAGATCACACCAAGGTATGTTCTAATTCTGTTTGTGATCGTATAATTACTACTCTTAGAGAATATTGCAAAAACTTTGAATCTGAATTGTTTGAAGTAAAATGTGAAAAGAGTTCATTTAAGGGTAGATGGCATAAGAATGAAGAAAAGGTTAAAGCTCAGAAACTAGATATAGCTAAGTATAAGAACCTTGCAACTGAAAATGCCTATTTGTATGACAATGCTAAGTTAGAAATAGCTGAGCTAAGTAAACAGATAGAAGAACTTAAGCATAAGAACAATGAGATGCAGGTTAAACTTGATATCAACTTTATGAGAAGCAAAAGGATGTTGCAGGCTAGTAAATCCTTAGATAATTGCATAACTGAGGTTAGAATGGGAAAGGACAAAGGTGGAATAGGAATCAGCTTTGCAACCAAGAATGTTGTTCCTCAAGACAAAACTAGAGATGTCATAGGAATGATCTTAGAGGAGGATCAGATAGATAGATCGGCATCGGAAATGCATGAAGAAGGACCTCCCTTAGATAGTGTCTTGGTTGGAGTGAAGCCTTTGACTGAGGAGGAAATTGAGAATGAAAAACACATGACTTATGGGTTGGGTAAAATGAATAGAGTGATGACAGACCCATGTGAAGCAGGCCCATCCAATACTTCAATGAATAACTGTGTGAGTACTTCTGATGTATCTGTTTCTTGTGCAGATGAAGTAGAAATCAATGACATTTCTGAGGAGGATGAAGAGTGTCAGAGAGTGGATGAGAGTCATGCGTCTAGTAGTTCTAATAGTTCTAGTTTATGTTTACCTAAGGATGATGTAATGGCACTTGTGTCAGAACTAGAAACATCCAAGTCAAAACAAGTAGCTGTATCGATGTTAAAAAATGTTTCAGAATCTAATGAAAAAGTGTCTGGTTTTAAAATTCGTGTGCCTAACACAAAAATTGGTCGTGAGACTAAGCCCAAAGACTTCGTTGCTTATCCCCAGGTTGTGTCAGCTTTTAATAGAACCAACAAATCCAAATCGGATCAATTTTGTTTAATTACACAATCGGATAAGGAAAAACAACGTGTCATACACAAATGGGATGATAAGCCAGAGTGGAAGTCGTCTTACCCAAGACGTTCATACCTCTGTAGCCATGTCAATGGGCCTAGACTCATGAATTGCTTTCAATGTGGGAAGCCAGGACATTTTGCAGCTAACTGTGTGAACAGACCTTACCAACCATACTATCCACAAAATCCACGGACTAGTATGTTGGAAAAGATGATGACAGGTGAAAAACAGAAACAAAAGCAGAAGCAACAAGCTGTGTTTCAGGGAAAGCAGCGTGTTGAACCAATGAAGACTGAACAGTCTAAGGTATCAAACGCAAAGGCACCTGTGACAAAGCCTGTTGTGGATAAGTGGAAAGTGACCAGAACTCCAAAACAAACTTTTCAAACTAAAGGAGTCTACCAAAAGACAAAACCAGAATTTGTTGAAAAACAAGTGGCTAAAGTGAAAAGAATTAATCAACCTAATGGCAAAGCGAAAGCCGAGCAACAGGTTTTGAAACAAAACAATGTCACCCAAACGAAACAACTTGTGTATACAAAGTTAAAACTTGAGTGGACACCGGTTAAAAAGCCTGCTGGTAAAAAGGTCACTTCTCCACAGAAGAAACCTGTGTTAGTGAACAAATCAACAACTGTGTTGAAACCAGAGAAACCAACCACCTGGAAACCAAAAGTCAACATTCAGAATGGAAATGTGTCTGAATTCAAATCTGAAATGATCCACCAACTAGTTAACTACATTGATGCTAATGGTGTGCCCAGATCTGTTATGGCCTGGGTACCTGGATCTCAATGATTTCTGATTTTTGTAGGGACAGCCAAGACGGTCTATCAACAATCTCTGGTACGTTGATAGTGGTTGCTCCCGACACATGACCGGAGATCTGTCACTTTTGGAAGATGTAGAGGACTTCAATGGAGGTGGTGTATCATTTGCAGGTGGTGTTGGTGGAAGAATCAGTAAGAAGGGAGTGGTGAGAAGTGGAAATCTGTCATTTTCTGACGTACACTATGTGGAGGAACTGTCTCACAGTTTGCTGAGTGTGTCTCAGATCTGTGACAAGGACTATTCTGTGATGTTCAATCGAAAAGAATGTATTATTTTGAAGCCTGGTGTGAAGATTCCCGAGGAGTGCGTACTGATGCGTACTCCAAGACGATCAAATTCATATCTTCTCAACATGAGCAAACCTCCAACGTCAGAAGAAGCATGCCTCATATCGAAGCAGAATGAAAATTTGGCTATGTTGTGGCATCGACGACTAGGGCATGCTAATATGAAGAATTTGACCAAGCTCGCGAAGGGAGAGCATGTCAGAAAGCTGCCGATTAAAGACTTCTCAACGATTGAAAAATGTGTGGCATGTGCGAAGGGGAAGCAGCACAAGTTGCCACATCGGCCAAAGATAGCTAATTCAGTATCGTCAGTTCTACAACTCTTACACATGGATTTATTTGGACCTATGCAAGTTCAGAGCATCAGCAAGTTCTCTTACTGCCTCGTGATTGTAGATGACTACTCACGATTCACTTGGGTCTACTTTTTGTCAAACAAGTATGAAACTCCAGCCCTAGTGAAGCAGTTTGTCACACTTATAGAGAACCAGCTGAACAAGAAGGTCAAAGCTATCAGATCAGATAATGGAACGGAGTTCAAGAATGCTGAGTTGAATATGTTTTGTGGGGCTAAAGGCATAGAGAGACAGTTTAGTGCTCCCTACACTCCACAACAGAATGGAGTAGCCGAGAGAAGGAATAGGACACTCATTGAAGCTGCAAGGACGATGATGTGTGAAGCAAAACTACCAATCTTCTTCTGGGCTGAAGCAGTCAACACAGCATGCTATGTGCAAAATCGGGTTTTGTTGAACAAACGTCATGAGAAAACTCCATATCAGATTATCTACAAAGAGAAGCCGACAGTGGGTTATTTCAAGACTTTCGGGTGTCCGTGCACGGTGCTGATTCAGTCCGACGTAGGGAAATTCGAGGCGAAAGCAGATGAGTGTTATTTCGTTGGTTACTCAGGAAATAGTGCTTATCGAGTCTATAACAAGACCACCGGCTTGATTATTGAAGCATTCAATGTGGACTGGCTTGAAGACAACCCGACGGATGCAGGGACTGGACCAGATTGGATATTTAATTATGGGTCTCTGTTTGAGGGTTTTAAGTTTTCAAATGATCTTCATAATTTGGGGGAAGAAGAAGAGATTATTACACAGCCTTCTGAATCAAGACCTTCTGTTGAAAAAGTCTGTGATAAAGCCCCAGTTCCAGTTCCAACAACTGTCACCGCAGATGTCAACGCAGATGCTTCAGGAACTTCAGGAACGTGTGATGTTGATTCAGAAATTCAACAAGGTTCAGGTATTAGTGATATAAATGATAATCTTGTGAATTCTAATCTGCCTGTTTCAGTGTCTGTGCCAGATATTCAGGTTTCAAGGATCAACAAGGACCATCCGGTCAGCAATATTCTTGGACCAGTGACGTCAGGAGTTAGAACTAGAAGCCGCACAGGAGACATCAATGTCTGCATGTACTCGTGCTTTATCTCCCAGATTGAGCCTCCAAATGTGATGGTAGCTCTCAGAGATCCGAGCTGGATCGAGGCCATGCACAACGAATTGAATCAATTCTCAAAGCTGGGAGTGTGGCGGCTAGTCAAGAGGCCAGATAACAAGAAGGTTATACCCACCCGTTGGTTGTACAAGAACAAAAAAGATGACACGGGTATAATCGTTCGAAACAAGGCAAGGTTAATTGTCCAAGGTCACCGTCAAATACATGGAATTGACTATGATGAGGTGTATGCCCCTGTAGCAAGATTGGAAGCCATACGGATATTTCTTGCGGTTGCATCTTATCTGAATTTTACGGTGCACCAGATGGACGTGAAGACAGCATTCCTGTATGCTGAGATGAATGAAGAGGTGTACGTGACTCAACCACCTGGGTTCATAGATGAGGAGCATCCAGATCATGTGTATCTGCTGGATAAGGCATTGTATGGTTTACATCAAGCTCCAAGAACGTGGTATGAGACGTTGTCAACACACCTGGTGGAAAATGGGTATACTAGAGGGGTGGTGGATCAGACGTTGTTCAGAAAACGGGTGGACGATCACATTATAATGGTGCAAGTATATGTGGATGACATCATTTATGGATCAACGAATGAAGATCTATGCACCGAATTTGAAGAGATTATGAGGAAGAAGTTTGAGATGAGCGATCAGGGGGAAATGAGTTTCTTCCTAGCCTTGCAGGTTAAACAAGATGAATCTGGGATTCTTATTCATCAAGCCAAGTATGTGAATGAGATCCTAGAGAAATTCAAGATGCAAGACTCAAAGCCGATCTCAACTCCAATGGCATCCCGACCTCTTTTGTCAGCAGATGCAGACGGGGAGTCAGTAAGCGAGTTCATGTATCGCTCCATGATTGGTTCTCTGATGTACCTAACAGCAAGTCGGCCAGATATTATGCATGCAGTTTGCTTGTGTGCTCGTTATCAGGCTAACCCTAAACTTTCTCATTTGAATGCTGTTAAACGTATATTTCGGTATCTAAAGGGCAGGCCTCGGCTTGGTCTTTGGTACCCAAAGAACACTGACTTTCAATTGTATGCTTATACTGACAGTGACTATGGAGGCAGTGACTTGGATCGGAAGTCAACAACGGGAGGATGTCAATATTTGGGCGATCGACTCATCTCATGGCAGAGCAAGAAGCAGCATACCGTATCCAAATCAACTGCAGAAGCTGAGTACGTGGCCGCATCTGCCGGTACTTCACAGGTAGTGTGGATCCAGAATCAGCTCACGGATTACGGTATGGAATTCATTAACACTCCAATTTTCTGTGATAATGCTGCTGCTCTGGAAATTGTGAAAAACCCCGTTCATCACTCTAAAACAAAGCACATAGACATCAAGGTACACTTCATACGTGATTGTTATGATCGGGAGTTGATTCAGCTTCAGAAGGTAAGCTCAGACCAAAACGTGTCTGATATCTTCACAAAACCCCTCCCACGACCAAATTTTGAAATGTGCGTCGAAGGCCTTCGGATGATTGCCTTCGAGGAATGATCTGATCAATTTGTGTTTGTAAATATCTTTTAAGAAAATTAAAAAAAAAATATAAAAATATAAAAAATCAGGAAATTTCCAAAAATAGTGTTTGTTTTTCAAAAGCCTCATAAAAACAGGGGAAGAAATATAATTGTCTCAGAAAATACAAAAATATCTGTTTGAGGTTTTTATGATGTCTTTTGTTTTGCCTTGAGTCGGTAGGAAGTGATATAAATTTCCATGACGATCGGAGACTGACACGCGTAAGGCAGAAGTGAAAGACGTCTCAAAGATGATGTTCGGTAAGATAAATCAAAAACTATGATCATCCATGTAAGTGCAATAATCTTAAACTCTATACGTGTTTAGCTTTCCATCCTAGTTTACATAGTTTAAAAGACTGAGTCCCAGCAAAAACGGGTTGAGAGTGGTATTACCTAGTATTCACTCTCTCACACACCATGTTTATGCTAACATGACATCGCCACAGAAAGAGTCAAAAGAAAAAGAAAGAAAAAATGAAAAGTCAAAAGAAAATCAAAAAAAATATAGTGTTGAAAATAAAGTCAATTATTTTGTTGGTCTTCTCTGCGTGCTTATGCGGCCGACCTGATCATCAACGGATAATTATAAAATAAGTGGTAGTCAATGTGGCATTGCATGGTTCCTCAAGTTGGGGGTTTGTGAATCCTCAATAAACTCTGAGGTTGGGTAGGTTTTGCTATGAACAATTGGGTGTGGGGACTGATAAACATAACGGTAACAATGTACCATATTTTTAAGCACTTAAAATGTTTTAACTGGATGTGAGTTTACATGATATAAAATTTTGAGCAATCGTTTAGAGCGTCAAGTAACGGAAAGCTGAAAAGGGTTCTTCGGTTAATGATCTGTCTGGTTTGATCCATGAAAAATATCAAACTCAAGGTAAGTTTGTTTTATCTAGTTTATAGATTATCTTAAGTTTGTGTTTTATCAATTTTTTTTTGTTTTATCAAATTTAAGTCTTTAAATTTGTAAAATTTTTATTTTTTGATCAAGATCAGATACTCGGGGCTAAGTTTGAGGGGAAGCCTCGTAAAATCTCAATGTTTACATCTCTTAGTTAGACAGTTAGTTTCTAGAGATTTTAAGAAGTTTGGGAGGTGTTTGAATATGATTTTTAAGTCTTGAGGGGGCAAAATGAAAATTTTTTAACAAAACGGGTATTAAAAACCCTAATTACCGATTTACGATCCACTCATTTCTCTTTCTCTGTGTTTACTGATCCATCACCAGAAAACCCTAACCACCGTCGACTCTCTCGCCGGAAAACCGTATCCGACCACCTCCGGCCGTCCATCTGTGCGATTCAGCCTCACCAACTCACTCGCAATTCGTTTTCCGACCAAGAAACCCCTCTCTCAATCAACTGTTTTCATAAGGATTTTTCAGTGTATTTCACGGGTTTTGAGATTTCGAGCCCTAACTCGAGTTATTCATCTGCTTTTTACTGTGTTCAAGTCGATTTTGCGTGAATATGAAGTCGGTTTTGTGTTTACAACTCAGTTAAAAGGTAGTTGTTGATGGTTTATTTGAGTATTGTTGGTGGTTTAATCGTGTTTACGAGTTCTTGCAGGTACAAAAATGGCGGATCTGCGTGTTTACGATTGGCTCGAGGTTGAAGACGACGATTGGTTGTTTACGATCGCCGATTACGATCGGCGATTACGATCGGCGTTTCCGACATTTGTTTACGATCCGATGATTACGACAAATATTGATTACGATTGGGCTACGCGATTAATTCTCGATGTTTACGATTGGGCCTGATCGATTACGATTGAACCTAAATTGGCCTGATCGTAAACCCATTTAGAGATATCGTAAACTCCGCTGTTTGGATCGTAAACCCACACTTAGAATCGTAATCAGTTGTTTAATCTCATAATAAAATCTCTATCTTATAATTCTTGAGAATTTGATCAAACTTAATCAATTTTGAGATAAATCAAATGTTTGTGAAACGTATGATTCAAATCCAAATATTTCACTTGAATAATTCAATTGAAGTTTTCAGAATTTATCACGTCAAATGAGTTAATCAATTAGAATTTCAAGTTGTTTCCAAACAAAATGCACTTTAATGAACGAGTCTGATGCATATGTCTTGTCTTTCTCAGATGGCTGAAGAGATGCTAATTCAAGACATAAAATATGAACCAGATCACTGTATGCCGGCTTTTCTGGAGGACCCACCTGAGAAACATATGGAGCTGTTCTATTCATTGGTGGCTGGAATGAACACGTGCAAGATCAACTATGCCCTAAGGACGAATGTTCTGATTGACGAAATGCTAGTCAGAGAATTTTGGGGGTCAGCCAGAGTCAACTCAGACAAAACAAGGATTACTGCGACAATCCAAAACAGGCCAATTGTGATTGAGGAAGAGGACATAAGGCAGGGCCTGAACATCACAGATGAAGCTTCTGACCCTATCACCTACCCAAAGGAAACAGTTTTAGCAGGTGCTCAGTTGTTGGGTTACGAAGGAAAGTTCCCGCCAATCTTCAAGAAACTTCTGCCGCACTACTGGAGGTGCTTGGCTCATTATATGCAGAAGTCGTTTCTAGGCAAGAGAACCAGCTTCGATCAGTTGAATTCCATTCACGGAACTGCTCTTGTAGCACTGGCATTGGATTGGAAATTTAACTTTTCAAAGATGATGCTGCTGGATTGGGCAGGGAATGCCATGATGAGTGCCAGAGAGCAGTTTCTGATGACTCCAAGGTTTGTACAAATGGTGGTTATGAAGAAGTACCCAACGATAGAGGAGAGGATTGAGAAGCTGGATGTAAAAGTGATGGATATCGGGGTGTTTGGCCTGCAAACCCAGGATAGGCCAGGTAAAAAATCTTTTGAAGGTAGGCTGGAATGGGTTAAGAGAGGTGCCTTTCCAGAGGTAGCCCGTGAACAAGTGATGGAGGAAGATGACCCAGTGGCTGATGAGCCAGCTGTGAATGCAACTGTGGCAGAAGATCAAGATGCTGAAGCCACTCCAGCTGTAAATGTTCAAGAAGATGATGTCATTCCATCCGATGAAGAAAATATCATGGATGACATCCTGACTGGCCAGGACTTTGTTGAAGATGACATTTATGGGGACTTGGAGCCGCTAACTCATAAAAGATCAAGAGAAGATATGGTTGGGTCATCTGGCAGTGATGATGCACCTCCTGAGCTGGAGTTAAACATTGATGAAGCATTCATGGAAGAACCCGTCCCTGCTCGTGAACCATCTCCAAGAAAGAAATCTGATCCTAGGAGCATACGGTTCAAGTTCACCAAGACAAGCTCTAGTCTAATGATTATAGAACCAACTGGACCCAGTTCTGCGGGTGCCAGTGGTCAAGAAGAATCTGTCAGTGAAGCCCATCAAGAACAACCGTCTCTGACACAGACTGAAGGTGGCGATGATCAACCTACCCTTGTGCAGCACAATAGTCCGATTCTGAACGTGCAAAGCCCTGTACGTGAAGATAGGCAATTTCTGGAGGTTGATAGCACGTTCGTTGTTCCAAGTCCGGTGAGAATAAGCCTCTCTACCGTGACAAGCCAACCTCTCGCTGCTCCAGGTTTCCGCCCGTTAATGGCTGCTGAGCTTCCTAGTTGATCTGAGGATTAGTTCTGATCCTCAGATTAACTTCCTGATCTCTCAGAACAGAATGAGAGAGAATGAGATAAAGACTCTCAAGGATGAAATCAAAATTTTGAGAGAGAAGGAGGAAGCAAACAGAGATTATATGAAAGGATATGAGATAGCTGACAAAGAAAGGATGGAATATCTCTACAATATGATTAAGGGGCTGAGAAAGAAGGTTATATGAGCTGACAGGTGGTGCAGGGCCTAGCAACACAGGTGCCTCAGGTCAGAGTTCATCTCAAGCTGGAGAAGCTGTGGAGGCAGATGATGGAGATGAAAACATAGAAATGCCAGATTACGCCCGAAGTGGCAGAGTCATCTCCAAGGCCCCTGAAGGACACGACAACTGGTTCCGTGAATTCTACCAAGGACCAGCCCCCACAAAATACGCCCTCGATGTTGGTGAAAGCTCCATTGACAAAAGGGGGAGTCGTGAAGCAATCCTGTGCTGGCACTATGATACGGAGAAGAAACTGTTTGCTGTGATCCGTGACGGCTTCAGTCCAGTTGAGTATTACAGAACACGTGCACAATTCCACTCATGGACTGAGCCTGAGATCAGGAGTTTGCTTCGAGCTCCCTTCATCAACAGGTGGAACAGCACAGATGGGGAACTTATCAGAAACAACCTTTTAAGCCATCTGGAGAACAATTTTGCTGACTTTGACCTGAAGCAGGTGAGATGGGTTGAGACAGGTACTGACCCTGTGACTGGGAATCCAATTGGTGAAGCTAGAAGACCACCTACCAAGCGTACACGAGTGATCAATATGTTGGATGAAATCGAAGACGGTACATTGGTCAAAAACTTTGACTGCTGGTGCTATGATCCAACAACTCACGAGGTGGTGGTTCTATGCAAAGGTCTCCGGCAGTTTCGCTTCTATGATCCAGTTGATCTGCTGCGTTTTGGAGAAAGAGACATAAAGCTACTCGCCTCACAGCCTATACTTGGTGATGAACATGATATGGAGAATGCTGTGAGGGTGGGAATTTTTCATGGGACTGCAGAGCGGATTGTAGCGAACAAGTGGTGGTCAAACAACGTTCAGAACACCTTCAGGTTTGACCTCCTGCTGCCATAGAAGAGAAGTTCAAATGCTTCATGCCTAGGGGAAGATTGTTGGGCTAGGCTTATTTAAGGCATGAACATTTGTAATTGGGCTTATTGTATTTTGGTTTGGGCTAGTTATTTATCTTATAATTGGACTAGTCTAGCTTTCGATTTGGGCTTCTTGGGCCTGCTAGGTTTACGATTAGGGTATGGGTATATATAAACCCATTTGTCTTTCTTTGTAACCAAGCTTTTCAATACAAAATACAAGTTTACGATTTCTGTGTGTGCTCTCTAGTTTACGATCAACTTCATCAAGTAGTGTTTCTCATTCAAAACTAGATCTTTGCATTAGATCTAGTTTCTTTCTTCTACTTGGTTCTTGAATCAAGCTTATACGAGGATTCCGCACTCGTATTCGTCTAGATATCGTGTTGTTTGGTTGATCTCGGACCTACACCAACATACACTAAAAATAATACTTAGGGGCTTTACCTCTTAATGAGGTCTGAACTAGATGAAATGTATTATTCGGTCAGACATTTAATTAAGGGGTGTTTGGTTAGTTACCTCTTAATCTGAAAAAAATAACCTAATGAATAAGGGTTGGGAATATGACTTATTCATTCAGAATCCAAAAAAAAAAAAACACGTCGTTCTCTCCCTCTCTCACGCTGCTGACCTACCAGCGCCGCCACCCTCACTCTCCGGTGACGGCGACGGCGACTGCCACAGCGCCGACGCACAGGCTCTGGCGTTCCTTCCTTCTCCGTCGTTCCTTTCCTTCTCCGGCGCACAGGCAGGTCGCTCTCCTCCCACACGTCGCTGACCAGGCTTTCTCCTCCTTCACTCTCGCCGTCCGGCTGCCACAGCTCCGTCGGAGGCGGCTTTGAAGAAGTGGCGCGGTGCTGTCTCTCTCGTCAGAAATCATCGCCGGCGGTTCCGTCATGTTGCAGATCTCGAAAAGCGATTTGTTCACCAGAACCATCTTACCAAAATCAAGGTCCGAATCCTTCTTTTCTAGCATGTTCTTAGATTCGTACAGTTGTTACTAATCATGTTATATTTTGCTTCAACTTCTTCGATCTGAAACCGTGTATTTAATCGGTCAAAATCGGTACGCGACGGTTTCCGAATATGATTCCTCTGTCGTTTAAATAAATTCAACATTGATTTTCTTCGCTGAGTTCTGTAAATAATTTCTTACTTGTTTAATGGAGCAATCAAATTTTCGGTTCAGAGAATCATCAATCGTTTGCTTCCTTTTTCTGTCAGCATACCATGATTTGGGTATATAAATTTTGACCAAACATATATATTCCATTCAGTAATCAAACCAAACAGCACTTTACTGATTCAGAATCTCTTATTCTTAACTGATTCAGAATCTCTTATTCTTAATAATTCAGCACTTATGCTTCAGTTTGTACCAAACAGCCCCTTATACTAAACTCTAACAACCTTAGAGATAAGCACTAAAAATAAAAGATATGATAACTATAAATAAAAAGAATCGATAATTAAGGAAGTCAATATAATTCAAATATTGAGGTTATCTTCAATCTGGATCCCAGTTATCACCCCTATCATTCTCCCCGTCTTAAAAAAAACTCGTCCTCGAGTTTTGTCTCAACACCAAGGCCACCCGGGTCGAATGGGAGACCGGATCGTTCATTGCTTACGATCAATTTGACCCACTCAACATAAACCACTTCTCCAACATCACCTTTTAAAATAATTGGCCGAATAGAAATGATTGTAAGATGTGGGTTGTTTGCCATCACCAACTTGTTTATTTCAAGGTCTGAATTGGCATTTCGATTTCCATAAAAATTCAATTTGACAGTCCCTTCAAAATTATCCATACACTTTTCCGCATCCATTCTGACTAGGCATACCAAAATATTCAACCCTCTTGCCGTGATTATTGGCTTTTTAACACAAGTCGTCATACACTGAATATCTCCAAGCAAATCACTATCATCCTTGACGCCCGTAATAACCTTGGTCAGCGGCTCTTCGGTTCGATCATCTCTAGTGATGACCGCACTATCGGTAATAACCGTAAGACCCTCCTCTTGAACGCTAACTCCGTTAAGAAACTTTTGGACAAATATATATTCTTCTTCATCAGGGTTAGTCCCGTCTTCATCAAAACGGGGTTCTTCATCCCTTAAGAACTCTTGATCAGAGATTTCTTCATAGACCGGTTCATGGAACCGGGGCGGTAGATGGCCAAAAGGATGCTCCTCTTCCTCGTTCACATCGTCCCGGACGATAGTTCCCGATTCGGTTTCCTTCACGTGCATCTCCTGTTGTAACTCAAGATCTAGGACTCGTTGGCGGAGTCGTTTAATCTCTTGTTGCATTTCAAGATCTCGAACTCGTTGTCGGAGTCATTTGGTCTTAAGATCTCGTGTGTCATGATAGACTCCCTCGCTGCCTCGGTCGGCGATTCTGCGAGTACAGTGTCGATCTTCTTCACGAGCAGCCATTTGATACAACCTAGAGCTCTGATACCACATGATGCAGAAACGAAAGCAATCAAATGGCTAGAAACTCAAAAGATTAATCAAAAGCCTTCAAAAACCTTCAAAGATTCTTGAGAGAACATAACAGTTCACAATATAATAATAATCAACTGAAAACCAACATAGACTAAAAATAATACTTATACTAAACTCTAACAACCTTAGAGATAAACACTAAAAATAAAAGATATGATAACTATAAATAAAAAGACCCGATAATTAAGGAAGTCAATATAATTCAAATATTGAGGTTATATTCAACCTGGCTCTGATACCACATGATGCAGAAACGAAAGCAATCAAATGGCTAGAAACTCAAAAGATTAATCAAAAGCTTTCAAAAACCTTCAAAGGTTCTTGAGAGAACATAACAGTTCACAATATAATAATAATCAACTAAAAACCAACATAGACTAAAAATAATACTTATACTAAACTCTAACAACCTTAGAGATAAACACTAAAAATAAAAGATATGATAACTATAAATAAAAAGACTCGATAATTAAGGAAGTCAATATAATTCAAATATTGAGGTTATCTTCAATCTGGATCCCAGTTATCACCCATATCAAGCGTCCTCCCGCCGTTGACTGTGGAAGTGTATTTGTCATCTCAGCTTGATGTCTTGCTCCTTGACTAAAACCCGACCATTGTCACCTTTCACAAACTTCACAACTCTTAATTGGTTCTTCTCCCCTACATTCCCTAGCTTTGGCAATCATGAACATGAAATATTTCCCTTCCCTAGTCTTGAGTTAATCGTACATTTGTTTATAAGCTGAAGTCATTGCATCCGATACTACGATCTTCGCCTCCCTCTTGACCTTCTTGTAGTCTTCCCTTAATCTTGCACATACCTCATCTGTGCAACTCATAAGCTCACTAAAACATCCTTATTTGACCTTTATTTTTTGCTACACAACCTCATTCCACCACCAAGAGTCACAATACCCGCTCGTTTTACCAGATGTAGTCCTTAGGATCTCTCAAACAACTTGTTGAATGGTGGTCGTCATAGGCCCTAAGGTCTCCCAAGGAACATATTTTTATGAACAAATAAATGTAACATAAAAATGTTCGTTTGATAAATACTAATAATCTAATTTCGGATTTAAAAGAACAAGAAAGTATATGTAAAACACACTTAGAAAGAATTGAACCGACAATCATATGGGCCAAAGCAAGAACATCCTGACCGCTTTGCTCTGGGCCATATGGTTGGTTCAATTCTTTCTAGAGAAGATTTGTTTAATACTGTTTACAACGAACAAACTGTTAAACTCAAATACGTTTAATTAAAAGAAAATTAAAACGAAGAAGAATACTCTAATTAATTCGAACTTTGTTTAAACTAACTAGCACATTTGACATCTGAAACAATAGTTTTGGATTTTTACATTCAAATCAATCAACTCTTTCAAAGAAGCATCACATCGATGAAAAAAAATATTTAACGATAGACATCCAACCTATTGAAAGGATGTTTGTATAAAACTACAAACTACGAGGTATGAAACACGGTGATGTTACCTATGACAAGAAAAATGTGTCTATTAGCACAAGATTAACACTCTACGACTTTCTGATTGTCTCCAACTAATGATCCCGTATAGATCCAGAAGCAACGGATCGATATATGCCATAATTTAATATTTTAATACAAACATTAACTACTACTACGTACAATCAGTCACTAAAGTCGTGTTAGAAAAGAAAACATTTTGTTTCTTGTGAGTTGTGATGAGGCTAACTATTGTTTCATTGTGTACCGCTACAGTCTCATCATGTCGTCACACCAATCGAATAAAGTTACAGACCTATAGTCATCTTTGGACCCCAGTCGAAGACGGTTTGTATCCTTGAGATTTAAGAAATCTATTAAAATAATAATGAGTTATTTTATATGTTTTTATGAAGGCCACTTTTCATATCAAAATTCGGAATTTTACATTAATTCAGCTTTGAATGGGTGTGGTTTACTTATCATTTTCCTACTTTTATATACGATTTTATATATTTTTTATTTCTTAAAGAAAAAAGAAAAAAAATACAATGTGTAGCACTATTTGTATGAAAACTCAAATATTAACAAAACTAGATGTTATGAGCAGAAGTTGATGCGCGGATTCGTTTTGTATAATTGTGATGTTTTATTACATCTGTATAAACATCAAAAAGAGTGAACGATGTAAAACTACAACTAAAACCAAAGAAAATGTTTCAAAAGATATTTAAAAGGAATTAAAAAGACAATTAAAAAAACACACTATTTAAAAAAGAATTAATCATAACTTGTCATATGACATGCATAAATATAGTAAGTTAATGATAACTTGCCAAGTGGCAACCATGAATAAAACAAGTTATTAAAAAATAATTTATAAAAAATAGTTATGATCTGCCATGTAACAAGACATGATAAACGAGTAGATTACTATTACAGAACTTTGTTAATATAGTAATTATATTAACAACAAATCCAAAATATCCTAAATTTATCACACTATTAATTTGTGCTTCTGTGTAATATGGTTTTATTACTTGGGTTGTAAACAAGTGATAAGAGGTAAAGTCTATTTATGAAGATCAAGATTTAAACCTTTGTAATTGTAAAATTTGATGGAACAATAAAAAGAATGTTGTTCATGAAGGAATCAGATATTTTCCAAAGTGATTTCTCATTAATCAATACCTCAATATATAGGTTACATATTTACAATGATAACCCTATACAAATAGCTACAATACAAAACAATTACAAGATAAATATTCTAGTCTATTACACCCCCGTAGTTGAAGCGGGAGGAGGTCGAATGCTGAGACTGGAGCGGAAGTCCTCGAAAAGGATGCGCGGGAGGCCCTTGGTAAAGATGTCGGCAATCTGAAAACGGGACGGAACGTGAAGAATCCGAACACGGCCGCGCTGGACTTGCTCCCGAACAAAGTGAATATCAAGCTCGATGTGTTTGGTCCGCTGGTGCTGAACCGGATTACCGGAGAGATAAATGGAGCTAATGTTGTCACAATAAACCAGGGAGGCGCGATCTAGAGGCCGATGTAGCTCTAGCAGCAAATTGCGCAACCAGGAGAGCTCTGCAACGACGTTGGCAATCCCACGATACTCGGCTTCGGCACTCGATCGAGAAATGGTGGATTGCCGTTTGGAAGACCACAAAAGTAAGTTGCCACCATAGTAAACACAGTAACCCGAGGTAGAGCGACGTTACATATTTACAATGATAACCCTATACAAATAGCTAGAATACAAAATAATTACAAAATAAATATTCTAGTCTATTAGTTCAAAACGAAAGTATAGTATAGTATGGTTCAATTAATCATATTCATGTGAATGTGGGACTAACCCAACGAGTTGGTAGAAGTGTAAGTCTTTTATAGTGGATGTCATAAATTAATCCTTGACGATAATGGTTAATAGTGTAATTGTAATCTTTTTTTTTGAACGGCAAATTTGGATCACTGATGGGGACATTACACCACCCACCCGATCATCTCCAATCCCCATCAGGAGGAAACTCACCACTGGTGAGAAAACCCCCTGGCCCAACTTGTAACCCCCATTTTTCTTCTTTTTGTTACAAGTGGGACTTGAACCCAAGACCTCCTCTTAAGGGGTCATACACCTTTGGTGTGTAGTGTAATTGTAATCTAAAAATAGATTAATGGGTGTTTAAGTGTTTGCCAATCATATTCTTATTTTATTCACGATTTTGAATGCAAAAACTTCGTACAATTAACTAAGTTATCTCTTTCCTATAGCTTTAATGCCTTTAATGGTATCCGAGTTTTGTCTTTTTCTGAGACCTTTCCCAACTGTAGAAAGAAGTGTTATGATTGATGTATAAATCAATTTTATTTCAGAGCACCACGTAATTACTCCTTTGGAAGTGGGCCAGTGGGTTGATTTTGCATTTGTTGATACAAAGCTGCCATCCTACTATAAGAATCTATGTTTGGTGACTGCAACAAGTTTGAATATGTTATGGAAGCAACGAGATTCTACATATATTGTCCAAGTTAGTTTCTATGCATGACGTATGTTGGAGAGTGAAGTCCAAATCATTACTCAGTCTTAACATAGTGTGTGGTGTTTAGCAAGGCTCGGAGGCTAAGTAAGCTTACTAAGCATGCTTAAAGTTGATATGATTACACATTGGGAAGGTTATGGGTATCCATAGTGAATGTAGTGGTCAAAATACTTGTTTATCATCATCACATTAAATGGCCATGAAAACCCAAATGAAAACCAAGCTTGAAATATGTTAATAAAAGTTAAGTTTTTGGTCAGAAGGTCGATGCGGACCGTCTAGGTTACCAGGCGGGGCGCTCCGCGTCGACAGGATGTCGGCTGCGGATGTGACAACTAAACGGACCGCTTCGATGACCAGACAAGAATGTTCATTTTTGTTGAATTTGCCAATCCGTTCACAGCTGTCCTGGTTTTTACCTAATTAATGTTAATACCTAAGAAATGTTTTCAATGATCAGTAGGGCTGACTACCCTTTTAAAAACTTAACGGGACAACGCGATGAACACAGTTTTGGACAAATGAGTATGGATGTCTGGGTTAGGACTAACTAGCAATTAGTTAGTCATTTTATGTGATAATAGGTATCCTTTGTGCTTAGATACCTGATCTGATCCAGAAAGATATCTTGGATATTGACTACTTAGACGATCCTAACTATTTGTTATACTTATCGTGTTGCAGGTAACTAATTTGCAGTTAGCGGGTTACCAGGCTCTTGCAGGATTGGGATTAATAAGGTCTAGGGCAGAAGCACACGTGTTAGCTAGCTGACAGGTTGTTAGACCGGTTAGACGTTAAGAACTGTGACCAATCATGTTAATGCTTTTAAGCCTTTTGTACCCAACTGTTAAATGTTTTAGAAGTTTTAAATTTAAGTGAAATTTGGGTATTTAAGTTGTGTACATTTGCTTCCACGGTGTTTGATACGCAACGTGTTTGCACCTAGGACCGTGAGGTGTGAGAGGTTGGTATTAGAGCCCAAGGTCAAGAAGATTAGGGATTCATGTAGAATACTCTAAGCTCAGCCTGTGAAACTGTAAAGGAAGCATTGTGATGGATCAGGACTGAAAGCACTTTTAGGTCATGTAGGCGGCTAGTATGTATTCACACAAGGTCAGGGGTTAAGCTTAATTACCTTAACTACTGAGCCCACAGGTGTGTGAAGACCTCTAGTGAACCCTGCTAAATCGATTAGTGCCTTGAGTATTGGTGTTAGGGTAAGCCCTCTAAGCTTAAGATAAGGGCACGCATACCTTAAGCTTGACATAAGGACAATAATACCCTAAGGGTGTGGATACTCTAAGCTAGACTAAGGGCAAGATTACCTTAAGGCTAGATTGAGAGTAAGGATACCCTAAGCGTGAATTAAGTGTTGTGCTGGCTTAAAGGTTCTTCCTATGTAGACACTTAGCTCTTTTATGTTATAGGGATGACCCTTTAAGGCAGCAGTTCATTGAGACGCATTCACTCTTCAGCTCCAAGCAGGGTGGTTATAGTCAACGTCACCACGTACCTTCGGCGGCAGTACAGAGAGGCTCTCTCTCGCCGGTTACCCGTATCATCCGCTTCGTCCGCGGATCGCGTGTGAGGCATACGACAGCTAAGAGCATCCCACCAAGCAGATCGATCCGACTAACGACAAGGGAGTTACAGATGGGACTGGAGATATCGTTTGTAGTTTATGACAACGAGGACGATACCGAGGAGGACCATCTCACCACACCACGAAAATCTGACCCTTCGCCTTAATTAAAACACTATCTCACCACATCACGAAAATCTGACCATTCGCCTTGGTATTCCACTGCAGCACAACCGCAACCTAGGTTTTGCATTTGACCCGGTTCGAAGCTTTGATTAGCTTCCTTGACTCAAGACCTAGGTACCAACTTAATTTCATTTTCTTTTGAAACCTCTTATGTTATATTCAAATTTAAATCTTTTAATTAAAAGCTCCATTTTACTAATTTTAAATTCCACATCATTGACCCACATCACCATTAACAATTTTTTTGTAATTTAATAAATACCATATAAGTATGGTAACCTGCTATTATATAAAATATATAGATTAAAACATTACATGAAACTTGAGTACAACAAAGAAAAAGATAAAGTGACTTAATTATAACAATACAAAAATTGGTTACTAACTTGCTATTCTAATAAAATTAAATTATCTTCCTACTCTAATAAACAATTACAATTGTTGACACATGTCAACACTAGATTCATTCTCACAAAAGTTTTCCCTCCCTAATAAATTATATTTGTTTGGAAATTATTTCCTATTTTATAATCATGATATATTTTTATTTATTTATATTTATGGAATTATGACAACCATATATTATATATTTATGGAATTATGACAACCATATATTATATATTTATGGAATTATGACAATCATATATTAATTGACATCGTATTTTTATTAAAAATTAATTTTTTAAATGATTATTATTTTAATTTTTATAAATATTTAAAAAACTTAACATTTATTTAGTGTATTTTGAAATATAATTGAGCAAATCATATTTAATATTTTAATTAATAAATATCCAATATTATTTTATAAATTCAATCAACATTGTGGATGACACTATTTATAGAGAAATTCATAAACGACGAAAATCATGTTCATAATATCCAGTATTAAATAAATTTTCTACTATATCAAATGATCCATGTTCATCAAATATAGAAATTTTAAACATCATGACAAAAAGAATTGTAAGTTTTATAATGTATACAAAAATAATAATTTTTTTTAATGGTAATAACATTTTAATATTATGATAATAATTTAGATTTTATACTTAATAATCAAAATGTGTTCATTATAAGTTATAACTTTAATAAAACTATAAACTCACCTAACTTTCTATGGATTATTATTTATGTATATACTTTTATTTATTCAACCCGTATAATATACGGGTTCTATCCTAGTATCTATTATAGTACTCAACTTCTAGGTGGGATACCTATTTACATGTGATAAAAATTTAAAAGTCAAAAACTAATACACGGGCCAAAGATAAAGAACTCGATACCTAACTGGTCTATCTGAGCCCAAAGCCCACATGCCAAATGATTTCTCTGCGACCCACAAACTCAAAAACTATTTTGAAGTCTTCTTCAAAATCTAAATAGAACCAAATAAAAGCCCACCTCACAAAAATGACCCTACACATGACATATTTTGGAGGTGTATATATATGACCTCCTTAAAGTTATATACAAAATATAGTTTTAAAACACAATTGATTTATGCATATTTAACAAAAGTGTTATGATCGATGTATAAATCAATTTTATTTGTTGGCACCACCTTACTTCTTTGGAAATGGGCCTCCGGGTTGATTTTGCATTTGTTGATACAAAGTTGTCATCTTACTATAAGAATCCATGTTTGGTGGCTGCAACAAGTTTAAAATGTGTTAAGAAAGCAACAAGTTTCTGCATATAGTGTCCAAGTTTCTATGTATGATGTATGTATTACCTGAGACTCGGGAGCGAGAAAAGCAGGCATGGGACCACCAGCCATCGTATTGGCGTTGATGACTTGGTCGGTAGAGTGGTTGTTCCAATAGGGAGTATTCATGAAAGCCGAGGGGTGAAAGCTAGGTGGAATGTTGTATGGGCCGCTTATATTCATTCCCATTCTCATTCCCATCCCTAAAGAGTTCATCAAACAATTGTGTAATTGTTGTTGTTGTTGCTGCTGCATTACAAAGGACGTCATCATTGGTGACATGCTCATGGTATTGGCCCCATTAACTTGTGATTGCAATTGTTTTATGTACTCTATTACTTCATCCAGCATCGACGATTTATCCGTCTAAAAAATCAAATACCACAAGTCAACAAATATGTATAATATACATAGTGATATATTATTTTGTTTGTAGTACCGTCTTGGTAGCTTTGTTTGTTTACTAAGATGGTCATTAAAATAGAAAAAAAATAAAAAAATGAGATATCTAGTAAGAGGTAAGGTTACTTGAAAAACTAATTTTATTTGAAAAACTGGAAAATCATTAAATATTCGACTAAATAAAAGATAGTTTTTCACTAATCTTTACCTATCTAGTAAGTGCATACCTTGCTCGAGTTTGGAACCATCATCTGTAGCGTCTTCAATTTCTGATTAATCTTGTCTCTTCTTTGCTAATATATTTAAAATGTAAAGTTAAGAAAATAAAAAATAAACACATAATAAGCATGTACCCTGTGGATATAAATATTACGAGTATATTTCCTGGATTATATAATAAATAAAAAATTATTTATACGAGGAAATTGTGTACCCGTTCGGATTGATTATGAAGGGCCGCCGTCCTTCTCCGTTTACTAATTAAGGTCGAAGATTTTGCCTTTTCTTTTTTCTTTTCTTTTACTGCTTTCGTCTCCCGCTTTAGAATCACAAAATAAACAACAAATTTATTAATTAAAATAAATAACGAAATAAATTTTATCGATTATAATCTAAACTATACGCTTCACAGTTTGAAATTTCATTTTTATTATCTTAATTAATTAATTATAATTATAAATATTACCTGGTTTGAAAAAAAACATCAAATGTTCCACGTCAGCTTACCTGGGTTCTACGATGACACGCCTGGTTATCGGCGTTCGAGTAGTCTCTGCCGGAGCTAGTATTTTCCGTTGAAGTTGACGTCAACCGTTGACCACCCAAATCACCGGCGGCGACTGCCTCGACCGTTACACCCCCACCACCACGAGCCACCGTGGGATCCATAAACGCAGACGGGTAACCACTGCATGACGCGACACGTGTCGAACAACCGGCGCTCTTAGCTGACCGTTGTGGGGCCTGACCGTTTCTGTTTTTGGAGCTCGCGGGGACCAGTGCGTCCGAGGTAGCCATGGCGGCTGATTCGTTTAAACCGGCGACTCCGACCGCCACATCGGGTAATTGGTGTGTTGCTTGGCTGACCAAAGCCTCGAGAGTCTCGGCGGTGCGTGGTTGGTCCCAGGAGGTTGTCGGTTGGGATTTGGTCGGAACCCGCCGGGTACCTAGTTCGTGCAGTGTGAGCTGCCCGTTTTCCCATGTTAATTCCGCCACTTCATAGTCTAATCTGCAAATTAAGTTTAAATAAAAATTCATTTATTAATTTTATTAGGAAAAAACATTGTATTTTTTTTACGGCCAATAAAATATTGTTAGCAAAACCATCATATTAACGGTAGAAAAAGAGTTACAGCACACAGGAAGATTATCACACAAATTACATCATTAATTCTTCAAACTAGATATATCAAACAGGTTTTTCACCCAACTGTTTGTGGAGGTTGTTTTTTCTGAAAATCAACTCAACACTATAAATAGTACTTAGTTATCATTTTAAAAAAAAGAGCATTCTATCGGTGGAAATAAAACATTCCAGCTTAATTAAAAGTCCAGCCTTATAAAGTTATATTATGTACCAGCTATAACTAAAGCGTTCACCAAATGTTTTCTTTTTCCAATTTCTATATAAAAATTTTACAAATTCCCGTATAAACCGAGAGGTCAATGAACCCTCTTTTTTTTTTTTTGGAACGACAAAGGAAAATATTATAAAACCAAAGGGAGGGATAGAAAAAGCTAACCCATCCCCACAAGTTTACAAAGATAAAAGAGGGTTACGAAGCCAGTCGACCCACGACATATTGACTTTTTTGTGCCTAGTTACAACCCAATGAAACAAAAAATAAATAATAGTGTCATAAATATGAACCGATTTCAAATCATTCCAATTGTAGATAGCATCGTTTCTATTCTTCATATAATAAACCCTCTTGATCATCATATCGTCAGTTGTTAACTATGGTTTTGAGAAACGTCAAACTAAACTAGACCGGTTGGGTGGACGGGACTGCCCAAACTGAACAAAACCATTGTTTTCTTCTTTTCCATGTAGCTAAATTGCATTAAATTATTAAAAACTAATTAACATGATTAATGAACATTATAAATACTTATCATCATATTTTAAAAATAAAAAGTAGTTTGAATTTAATAGAGTCGGTCCGGTTTATTCAACCATTTTCAAGTTCAATACTTTTGGTTTAGGCTGTTCATACGGTTATAACTGTTTCAGTAGAAAAACAACAACTTTCTATAGAAAATGGCATAAGTTTAAGAAAGATCAACTTTGAAGGTAACAATACATGTAAGGAGTAAACATAGAAAAACAGTAACATATATATATATATAAATAAAATGTGATCGTGAGATATATAATTAATTACTTGAAAATGGCATGATTTGGATTGACGTCTTCCAAATCCCAGCTGGGTACACGCTGATAATTCATTGAGAAAGCTAGCTAGCTAGCGAGCTGCTTCTTCAATATTCTTCAGTTTAATTATCGTAGTATATGTATATAGCTAGGTCCTACACGATGAATATCATGTATGGAGTATATAATATGGTACGTGGATCATGTATCATGTATGTATATGTATATATATTCACACATTAAGAGAGAAGCTAGCTAGAGAATGGAATAATTAAGGTAGGATGGAGAAAGTTGTGTTCTGTGGTCTAGTTTGCATGTGTATATATATATGGACTAGCTAGGACCAGACTCATCGCTTTCGGCTTTTAAAATTTAATTTTCGAAGAATATTTATTATACCTTATCGTACCCAAACATATATATATAGTTGTTATTTTCTTCTTTTCATTATTATTATTTAGTAATTCAACTCGTAACAATTACTTTTCATTCTTAAAAGTCATAACGTCTATGTTCAAACTTCAAAGACCGAACAGCCACTCTTTTACTTAGGTGAGACACATCGAAAGATGAGAACATTTAGTTAAGAAGTAAGCGACAACACTTAGAGATGATATCCAATACAAATCATGCCTGCCTTCCCTCATGTCACCACCCTCTTTAAACCATGCTTCTTTATATTATTTCTTATTAGAACACACTATATAGAGAGAGAGAAAGTGGAGCTCTTATACGTGTAACTTGGATGTAAAACCAATTAAAACAACGTCGTTTTAACTAAATCTAATTTTAATTTAATTCAAATCTTTTTATTTAACTTCGTTTTTGCACATTGGTCTTTTTTACTAATCAACCAAGTTTTATCATTGTATCCGACTTCTAAATATCACATCACATGGAGTTTTTCTAAATTATTCTTCATCACAAATGGATGACATGGATAGATAGAGCTTATATTATGATGGAAGTATAATGAAAATCAATTTCAAATTGGATCTTATGTCTTTCAAATCGATGACATGGAGTTTTTCTAAATTATTTTCCATCACTTCGATTTCAAGTTTGTTGTGGAATTGCTATAAGTTTTGTGCGTGAATCATCGATCAAAAATAATATTTGGTTTCAGAGCCAATTTTTCACCATCATTCACGCACCTGATTTCAACCTTAAAACTGAAAATCACTTTTTGTTCCCGTTCTATAACATTTTCAAAAAATTTTGTTTTATCAATCTCATGCTCTCAATAAGATGTTTTGAGGTCTCTATATGTGACACCTCATCAATTCTTTCAGTATTTATTTCATCATATGTCATGTGTAGCATATGTAACTTCATTCGAAAATACTTGCATTTCAATTGTTTCAGACCTCTGTGACACTTATTACAAATGTGTCCTACCCCAGAAGTCTTCAAGAAGCTCCTCTGACATAGCACGACCTCGTGTCTCTGATGGCCACACCCCGTGTTAATCCCTCCTACAAGTCACGACTCATGTTCCTGCAAGCCACGGCCCCGTGTCACTGTGTACTGTATAGAACGGCCCGTGCCAAAGTCCAGAGCTCGCCTATAAAAGGGTGCCCATGTTCCTCATTTCAACTTGCTCAGAGCTTCGGCTCACTTCTATCTTCTTCCTCACTTCTGTAGATTAGATTTTTATTGAGCCACTTGGCGTTCTTGAGTCTTTAATATGTCAATGTCTGTAAGAACTTTAACCAAGTAAAGTAATTGAAAGTATGATTAGCTAAATTCTTCCTTTACTTTCTGGCAAATCTATAAGCTATGATTAGCTAAATTCTTACACTTGAATGGAAAAAACGACCATTAACAAGTTTTCGAGTTGTCTTTATAAAATTAGTTCAAGGTGTGTCTAATAACTTTATGAAAACCCTTTTTGTTGAAAGTTTATTATTGATCTTTTGAACCAAACGTGCTCTACGTATCACAGACCATTTGAGGAGTCGAAATCTCATCAACCGAACTTGTGACACCCAGTTGGAGGACGATGCATGATCCTTCGGGTGACTCGCGCCCCATTCTACATGATACGTTCAGGATCCTTATCGTCTATGAAAGCAAACCTGGCTGACCACGCAAGTATTTGGTTGGGAATAAAGGTTGGTAATATTTTGTCACTTCACAGAAGCCGAGATGGTACGTGTTTGTGAATTTAGCCTTTTAATATTAATATCATTATGCAGTAATTTTATATTTTTTATGTTGCATTTTATTAATACAATTGTTTTGTATACCAATGTTATATTTAAGGCAACGTATAGATAGTAAAACTTAGTTAACAATTAACCAAATTAGTGCAAAAAGTAAATTTAAAAAAAATGTGCCCTTACGCTATGTGTAGTGGATGGAGCCCCTTCATGGAGCATTTCGTGACACGTGGTGATTCGGTCAGCATGGGCTCCATAAGAAAAAGTGGTGTAGTTGATGGAGCCCTTCCAATCTTTGGACAATCACTAACTTTTTGTTAAATAACAAATAAATTAAATATAATTTCATTAAATAAAAACTACAAAATACATAAGTTTATTAAAAAAAAAACTAGCCATAATTAATTTCATGCGTATATATACTTCCAAATGTCTAACTTAATAAGTGGCCTTCAATACAACCACTCATATTCGATAAGAGATTCATTGATAACACTCTTGTCGTGATCAACCTCTGAATCTCTCAACATCAACATCCATCTTTTGAATATAGCTTCAAACTTTTAAAAAACCAAGACTAATCTAGCCCACTTTGCTTTCAACTCATCCGTTTTGTTTGTATATATGAGATCGTCCTCATACCCATATCGTAGTCAAACATTAATTTAGTTATACGCTTTCCCTCTATTAATTCTTTTACGCGATCACAGTAAACTTTATTTTCTTCACCACTGGAATCGATCACTCTGTACTCCATCTCCTCTTTAGCATCCATGATACAAACGATGAACACGAACTCTTCCTCGTCGATCCACTAATTTGACATTGTTGGTAAAGAAAATATAAAAACGTGAAAAAGAAATAGAAGATTTGAGAGACAAGTAGAAGATGTATGATGAAAATGTAAAGAAAAATTGTGGGTTTACATGAACGAAAAAGAGGGAAAAGGAAAAAAAAAGAAATTTTTAACGTTCAACATTCGCAAAATTAAAGTGAAAAAGGGGCGAGGCCCTTTGTGCATAACATCTGGGACTTGATTGGCCCTCATAACGCCTCGGGAGACAATGTGACCCAGTGCTACAATAAACGTTATAAAGGAGAAGAACGCCTCACTACACCAAACCTTAGAAATATAAAGCTTATAAATAGTGACATCATTGCTGATTTTTGTGAACATCATTTCAGCTTTAAGGTTCGGTGTAGTAAAAGCACACACATCTGTAATCTATGTGCCTGATATACCTTGTCTCTTCACAAGCTACCTTCTTTTACTTTTTTTAATGTAAAGTATTTCTTTTCGTTAATTTTAATAAAACTAATTTAAATTATCAAAATCTTGATGATTGTTCTTGTTGGGGGTAACGATGAACGGATGAACAACAGATCACCAAACATCCCATGCACACATGAAGTCGAAAAGAAACTAAGTTAGAAACGAAGACACATGATATATAGTAGTTTGGTTAAAATGGAGATACGTCTACTCTGCAACTAGTGATTTCTATAAATTTGTGTTCTTACCAGATTACAAATACAATCCTAATATTTATAGACTATGAATTAGATTAAACGTGGAATGGACTTGTAACGTAACCGGGTCAATACTTGAGTCAACTAAAACCTCCACATCCAATAATAGTGAATGTGGTATATATCTAACAAAAATATATGAATTGAAATTTTATAAATTACAGATTATGAATTTTTGAAGATTTTATTCTAAAAAAAATAGAGGTGTTAATGTTAAAAAAGAAGGGAAATGGTTAATATTTGTTCATCAAAACTATAAGGGGAGGGGGTATGGTTGTGGCATGGCTTGGTGAAGCCATGCTCACCAACCAATCATCATCGGCCATGTCAAATTTGATGTTTTTGAAGCCATGCCAAGCCACACCACATGGTATGGTTGTGGTGTGGCTTGGAGAAGCCACCGAATTTTTTTTTTTTTTAACAACTTTTAATAAACAACTTTTATAAAAAAAACAAATCACTAATATTACGAAATTAAACGATACAATACTTGAAATTAAAATAAAAAATGCGACCGCATGTTCTTCCTCTTCTTCTCCTCCTTCTTCTTCAACTTCTTCTTCGGACTCGGAATCGATTTGACGACGTGGCTCTCGAAATTGCTTGTTTTGGTACATGACGTTAGACGGGTATTGGGAAGAATGTGGGGGAAATAACTCCCCTTGAGCCCCATAACGTCCGGATAGGAGATCGATTAACGAATGTTGAGAAGGGTGTGGTGTGAAAAAAGCCGGTTGTGATTGCGGTGGAGGATTTGCGTTAGAGGGTTGACCGGTATTACGAACCTTCGGTTTGTATTTTTTTGTGGGAGCGGTGGATTTTTTCGTGGTAGCGGGTGATTTCTTCTTTGATCGATCCATGAGTAATATAGAATATAAAAATGTGAAAGAGGTAGAAGATAGGTGAAGAAGATGTTGTAAAAAGGTTATAAAATGGGTGGAATATATAGTTGTAAATTGGTTAAAAAAAAATTGCCGTTGGAGGGCCAACGGTCACAAAGCAACGGTCGAAATTATCCGGCTCTAGCCGGTTTCCTCGTGCCGCGTAGATCAAGCCACCGGGGGAGCCGTCCTTGGCGGTATGGTTGCCGGGTGGAGCCGGCCGGCTCCCCTTGGAACCGGGCGCGGTAACCCCCACCATACCGCCTCCCCTAAATAAAAGAAACATAGATCATATGTTATTTAATGACAACTAATGTTATTATATCTCGTACTTTGCGGTAGGGATTATCATTTCTTAAATCTATTATATATCCTAGTAAACACACTTCTAAATTTTAAAGAAATTTTACGGAAAAATCACTAAGAATCGAACCTAGATAGACGTCGGATCGAATCACTGTCACAACAAGCCCCAACCTATTATGAGGCCAAAATAAAAAAACATAAAAATATACTATTATAAATCAATATAGATCTTTATATGAAAAAACAAAATTCCGCTGCTAAAATAAAATAATCTAAAACTATGATTGAATAATGTTTTGTGATTAAAACAAAATAACATAAAACTTTTAGGGTAAAAATAAAATAACCTAAAATATGAAAATACAAAACTTTACTATTCTAACCCTTCAACTTTGGAATAACGTTAAAATCATTTGATAAGTTTTTAACGCTTATATAGAGTGTGATATAAAATTAGTTATCTTTTATATAGAGTATGATATAACTAGAATATGGTGTATATAAAATTAGAACAAAATGGAACGTCCCAAAATATATATATTTTTTAAAAACCGTAGTTTCAATAGAACAAGCAAGAAGTTGAGCCCCAAAAACAGGTTCAAAACATACAGAAAAAACTAAAACCACGGGTCCACGACTCCCAATAATATATATCATATGCACTGTTATTCGGGAACATAATTTTGTATGGATGCATAGAGTCATTGGATGGAGTCAATGATAAAAGGGGAATACGTGGCCGAACAGATATGACCCACGTATAGCCACGTCATCCACCACGTAACACCTTTACAATGATCAGCTCCGCCACCGTGTCATGGCAGCAACTCCCGATGCATGATGTTTCACCATTCACATAAATGGCACTGATATATTAGCATCTTTTTAATTTAGCATTATTTGTACATGCACAAATTACATTTTGCGTACATACTACAAAACAAATTTAGTATCATCGATCGATCTGATTCCCCTCCACAATCCCTGGTGTTACCGACAAAAATTGTCAGAGACAGTTTTTTTGAACTATTCTTAATATTCGAGTGAATCTTTTAAGGTAAAATTGTAATCGTTCATAATGAATTTGATACTTTAGATATATGACTCATCACAGTTAAGAAAATCCTCTTAAATCAGATTTTGAACTTGAAACCTCAAGGATATGAAGCCCCCAACCATCATCTGCATGCCAGCTCCTATAAAAGAAACTTACTCGTCAGAGACGTAGTACTTGATAATCTATCGATCGAGAGAAAGAGCCTCCTAATAAATCATCCAGTGAAGAACCGCCTTCTCTCGAGCTCAAGTAACTCTTCGAGCACCTTGAGTTTGCACACTAGCATGACGACTCAAAGATGGTTGTGATCATTTCTATGCACCTGTCAAAGGAAGGAAAGGAGAAACTACTCGTCAGATCTGGTTAAGGTAAGTATAAATCTAGGTGGCTCAACTCGTCTTGGCCTTTAAAAACTTACTTTGAAATTATTATCATATTTTTCTCATTTGATAATGAAAGAACAAAACTAACCGGAACGAGTGGGAAACGGTCACGGAAAAACCACCTGATAGAAGTTAAAATAAAAATCGGGTCAAACTTGGGACCTGTACATAAACAAGTTATGTTTTTTCTTAAATAATTGGAGGTATTGGTTCAACCGACACAATCTTGTAATCTAAACTTTTGCATTAACATTTATGTTATTGAAAAGTGCCAACATACAACCAAAACCTCCAAATCTCGGATATTTTGTTTTTCTTTTCGTTTGTAGGTTTGTGTTTTGAGCAAAATAAGCAGGAAAGACTGGTATTTTAATCTGATTGTACGGGATCATCAAAGGAAGAAATTATGAAGAAAAACTGGTGTAACACAAAGAAAATATGAAGAAAAATGAAGAAGTGAAAAAAAAATATAGTGACAAGTCATGTGGATTGTTGCTCGTTCGGGAGATTTTTCGGTTAGAGTTTGCGTTAACTGATCGTGTGTATACAGTCATGAAACCCTTGATACCGTTTGCGTTCCGTGTTGCTTATTAGTTGGTTTGAAACTGTGGATGTTAATGGTATGACATTAAGGGGATTCATCTCATAAGTGTTGGTTGGTAATGGGATTGGATAACAAGGACACTGGGAGCTAGGCATAGTTGACTTGATGGGGCTGTAAGAAGGTGAGACACACTCGAAAACCAGACCTGCCATCCTAGCCTCGCTCAAGGCCGTCATTGGTTAACCTTTTGTAATGTA
>JBCNJP010000025.1:103356855-103382134 GCA_039602395.1 Deinandra increscens subsp. villosa
ATTATACTATTAACTATACTACCGCTCCAAGACTTGTGAGGTTGAAAAATGGTGTTGTTTTAATTCTTCCAAATAATCCACCATGTGCAATAAACCACTATTTGAATCACTTCTTTCTTCAATTTCGAACCTTTGTAACTTTCAGTGGCTTTTAACGTAGACTTGGGAGGGGCTGGGACCAAGCAATCCACGTCTAACCAAGCACGAATGTTGGACATTATTCTGATGAAAAAATCGCAGTCTCCAAGCAAGTGTTGAATTGTTTCCGGACGAGATTTACAAATAGGACATAAAATCGAATCAATCTCCAACCCACGCTTAGTATGATTAGGTTAAACGTAACATTTCATGAAAAATCCCCAAATTCGAACAACCCTAAAATCACCTTGTTGAATTACTCAACGAAACCCAAAATTAACAGAGGGTTTTGTAGATAACGAAAAACTGAGTGAAATGGAATACCTACTTGGTTAGATTGACTGAGAATTGGACTCGGAATTGCACGGAGAAGATAAGAACCCTAGAAATTTAGGGTTTTTGATTCCGCTGATGAAATTTGGAATTAAGTGAGGGCTTTGGTTCGTGGAAGGATGAACACGAATGTTTGAGTCTCAATCTATAGTTAGAGTGGTTAGAGACGTTCCAATTTTGGAGTTAAAGCTTAGTAAAAAAAATGAGGTTTTAATGGTCTTGAAG
This sequence comes from Deinandra increscens subsp. villosa, assembly GCA_039602395.1. NCBI lineage: Eukaryota > Viridiplantae > Streptophyta > Magnoliopsida > Asterales > Asteraceae > Deinandra > Deinandra increscens. Next base: position 103,357,552 of record JBCNJP010000025.1, read on the forward strand.
GATTTTATTGAATTTGATGTTAAAATGTGAATTTGACCATCAAAACATGTTTATTGGGCTGATTACAATAAAAAAAGAGTATTACACGAGTCAAAATGGTATTTAATGGTATCAGACATTGGAGGACATATTACGTGCTTGTGTGATTGACTTTTGAAATGTTCGGGACGACCATTTGCCACTAGTCGAGTTCTCCTGCTATAATAGTTACCACACAAGTATCCAAGCCGCCACTTTTGAAACACTTTATGAAGTGTTGTTCGCCCTTTACTGGACTGAAGTTGGAGACAACCAATTGACCGGTCCTGAGATTGATCATGAAACTACTGAGAAGATCTTTAAAATTTAGAACTGCTTGAAAGCTGTACGTGATCGTCATAAGAGCTATAATGACGTTCGACACAAACCTTGGACCAAAACTCTCTCTTCTCTGTCTTCAAAAATCTATGAACCAAAATAAGTAGATCAAAGAAAATCCGACTAGAACAAATGGTCAAAGGTGGGTTGATGTTCTTCGAAGTGAAGATCGAAGCTAGATTGATAAGCAAATCACAATGCAGCTTTTCTACGCAATTAATTCCCAATTCCAGTTCCTTTTATAAAATTCTGTGAACTAAACGGGTCAGTGTAAGTTTAACCAGAAAGTAAATGAAAATCATTTTGCGACAAAATTGCAAAGTCATGAAAGAGCGAGGGTGAAAACTCACGCACCGGAATCCACTCCACTTATAAGCGCTCGCAACACCCCACGGGATTTCACCCCCCCCTTTGCTTTGCCTTCGTAGTTATATCTTGTACTCCTACAAAATCCCCGATTTTCCCTCGCTCTGATTTCGAAACCCTAGTTCTTCACCATCAAATTGATACCTGCTTAACTGATTTTCACCATGATTCCGTTGGCGCAAAGATTATCAACCGAAATTCGGATGTTGCTCGAGAGCTTGAATGAATCCAATTCCGACTCTGTTCTTCGCGAACTCTCTCAGGTATGTTATGCACTATTCCTCCACAGAAATATTAGAAGATTCAGTTTATTTGTGTCTCTTTGTTTTTGGCGAGCGATCTACTTGACAGTACAAACCCTATATGCTTAATTGCCCCACACGATTGTAATTGGAATGTGTATAAAGCGTGCTTAAAAATGAGATTGTTTGGTAAGATACGAGTTAGTGCTGTGGATGTAGTAGTCGAAGGGTAATCGAATTACATTTGGAACGTGGATTTGGATATTTAACGTTCCTGTCTGGGTGAATTTACTCGCCATCAACTTGATGATATTGTTGACTTCGAGATTTGTGTATTAACGGAGCTGCTTACGGTTATCGAGACTCGCCTTTGGAGTCATAGGCCCCAAGAAATTGCATGTTTTTACTCCGCTGATACTCTTAAGAAATGTCTACCTGATAATGTTCTGTCCATGTGTGCGGCTGGCTAGTAGAAGGCTCTTTCCATAACCTTGACTAGTGACCTTTAGGATACTAAGGAGTAGCTGTATGTATCATCCTGTAAAAAAAGGTTATACACAATGATACATCTTACTAGTTACAAAAGCATGATAATAAATGTGAAGGCCTACATCCCCTTCCTGGAGAATTTATAGTAGACGTCTAATGCATGTTTAATGCTGTAAACGAAATTACTTATAATGAGTATATTATAATCAGTTTCTTTTTACTGACATTTTAATTAATGGTTACTATCAAATAAAGGAGTAGTCAAACGAAGAAATCTCACCTTTGCGTAAAATACATGAAAGATTAGCTAAGATTTCATACTTGTGGCAGTTAATGTCTTGTCTAGAGGATGTAAATGTGTGCATTTAATGGTTTCTTCTTGTTGACATTGTGGCATTTTGTGCAGTATGTTGATTATGGTACTGAGGGCAACATTCTGCTTCTGGAGATGTGCTTGGTCCACTTTAATGTTTATGAAAAGGACTTGAAAAGTACTCAGCTGGAACCTGTTTTTGCTTCAATTTTTAGAAAGTTGTTGGAAAAGCCACAGTTTAGTACTGTCTTCTCAATGTCAGTAAAACAAACAGCACTCAGTGAGGACTTTTTGGATAATTTTTCTGCTGCTCTACAGTTATCGGCGTATGAGAAACTTGGATTTGGCCTTGCTTTGACAGATTCAGAAAATAATGACATCAGAATGGCTGGTGAGCTTTCTTAGTTCCTTATTCTTCCTTACGCTCTATGCTTATGCACATATGATAATTATGTTGCTGTTTGCAGGAAGAAGTTTCTGTATGAGGCAGATTGAGGAATTGTGTGCTACCCATGCCTCTCTCCCGAACGCTGACTATGTTCAGGATGTATTGCTGTTTCTTAATAAATCCGAAGTCCTTTCTAAACACGTGGATTCATTTATGCAGTTGCTATCTCTGGTTCAATTTAATGAGGATTCAGGGTTTATATTAGCTCCTTTCCTTTCAGATGAATTGCAAGACTCCAAGTTATTGAGGTGAATGTGAATATATAATTTTGTTGCTTGGGCAAGTTGTTTATTTGATTAAACATATTTTAAATATTTCGTTTATTCTTTCTTGTTTTAAATATGAAATTTTCAGGAATATGGATTTTCTCAATGAAGGCAATGAAAATGAATTTGATGTTATCCTAGCAGAAATGGAGAGGGAAATGAACATGGCTGATATGTTGAAAGAATTGGGCTATAAGTGCACACTAGACGTGTCACTTTGCAAAGATTTGTTATCTTCATTCTCACCTCTCACCGAAGTAACTGTCGCTAGGATACTTGGGACAGTTATCCGATCTGATGCCGGTTATCAGGACCATGAAAATGCATTTTACACATTTTATTCTGCTCTTGGCAGAGGGACTCTGTCTGATATGCCCTCACCGAACTCTTGGAACACTGAAGTCCTTGTAGAATCAATTAAGCAGCTTGTTAGTGTTATATTTTATTTCATGCTTTTCAAGTATATGGTTGACGCAATTTGCATATTTACTTGTTCTAATATGAAAAATATAGGCTCCTGGAATCAACTGGACCACTGTAATTGAGAACTTTGATCATGAGGGTTTCTACGTCCCAGATGAGGCAGCGTTCTCGCTACTCATTTCCTGTTACAAACATGCATCACAGGTTTTACCTTTTTGTCATCTGTAGTTTCTAATCTATCTATTATGAAATTGAAGCTTATATTGTACTGATGACTATTCAGGATCCCTTTCCACTGTCTGCTGTTTGTGGCAATGTTTGGAGAAACAGCGAGGGACAACTGTCTTTTCTGAAGTATGCCGTTTCTGTACCACCTGAAGTGTTCACGTTTGCACACTGCAAAAGACAATTGGTATGGGCATTTGTGTGTGTATGCGAATATTATGAATGATGAATCCAAGTATTTACATGTATTCTTGCAGGCAAATGTTGATGCAGTCAATAGTCAAAAGTTTCAATCTGGTCATGCAAATCATGCATGGTTATGCCTTGACCTTTTGGAGGTTTTGTGCCTGCTAGCCGAGAGAGGCCTTGCCAAATCTGTTCGATCACTGTTTGAGTATCCTCTTAAACATTCCCCTGAACTGTTGCTATTTGGAATGGCACATGTTAATGTACTGTCTTTTCACCTTGTTGAGTAGTTTATGTTTGTCATTCTTTATTTTAGCTGTTTGGTTGATTATAGCTTCAAAATATGCAGACACCATATAATCTTCTTCAACATGAAGTTTCTCTGGCTGTTGTTCCTGTGATACTTAAGGATCCTTCTGTGGGCGGCATTCTGCTCCAGATTTGGCATGTTAACCCGCCCTTTTTGTTGAGAGCTTTAAGTGATGCACTAAACATGGATTCAGAAAACATCATAAGGGTATTGGATTTATGCCAGGAGTTAAAGGTCAAAAACTAGTTTTAATATCTTTCAATGCTTCCTTTTTTTTTCTTTCTCTTTCAAGTTTCTAATTTGGGTTTCCACACTACTTTCCACTATTTAAAATATCTTTATTTGTCACAGATTATATCTCCTGTATTGGATATGGTACCTATGTTTTTGGGTATTAGGCTGGCTGCCCTGGCTTCTAGGAAAGATCTCATAGATCTAGAGAAGTGGTTGAGCTCAAATTTAAGTATTTACAGAGATACTTTCTTTGAGGTAAATGATGAGTGTTCTATATGTTTGTATCTTTATGATTGTTATTCTGTCATGCATGGTTATATGAGATTTAAGATGATCTTGATGTATGAATTTGTTACCTTTTTAGGAGTGCCTCCGATTCCTAAAGGAGGTGGAGTTTGGTTCTCAGGAATCTTCAAATCGTTTGCATAATTCTGGAAACATCTGGAGTTTCTATATGGATACAACTCCTGTTTTCTCAAAGGTTTTACCTGCCAAATGTTTTTTTTTTTCAAATTTCATTTTGCCTAACTCGCACATTGCTAAGGTTTTTGTTTTGTTCTAGGTTCTTCAAGCGCATACAGACATGCTCTCATCTAACCAACTCTCTAAGGAAATGGAAAAATTAAATTTGAAGTTTACAAGTAGCAGTTCAAGGATGAGGAACAATGGTGGTCCTGATTTGCCAACAACCGAAGTATATGCAGATGATGTAGAGACAGAGGCCAACTCATATTTCCATCAAATGTTCTCTGCTCAGTTGACTGTTGATGCAATGATTCAAATGCTAGCTCGATTCAAGGAGTCTTCTGAAAGAAGGTTTATTCTTTATTCTCTTTTGTCTGGATATTACTAATGGCATTTTCTATTTTTATTGAACAATAGTCTGTAGTTATAATGTTACAAACCTTGGGTATCATCAAGGTGTAAAAGGCTTCATGGGCTCTAGTTTTGTGTTAAAGTTTCTAGTTCTTAAACTTTTCTAGTTCTTAAAGGGAACTATAGTGAAAATGGCTACTGATGGTTTTTGTATCAATAACCATGTATTTAACTAATGACGTGACCTTCTCTTAATTGGTTTTTTGCCTGATATTGTTTCTTTTTGAAATAAAGTTCTTATCACGTTATAAATAGCCACTTGGATTGGAATTACCTAGTAAAATGCCAATTGAAAATGGTTCTTACATCTATGGTTGTTTGAGTACTTATGTTTTGCTACCATGCAACCTCCCAGGGAACAATCCATATTTGAATGCATGATCGCTAATTTGTTTGAAGAGTACAAGTTTTTTAACAAATACCCTGACAGACAACTCAAACTCGCTGCAGCTCTCTTTGGTAAGGCGTCAATTTGATATTACCTTGTTTTAAACTTCATGTGAATATTCATGATATTAATTTTCTATAACAAATATTATTGTTCTTTCTCTATCTTTATATATTTGCAAATTGCAGGATTACTAATTAGGAATCAACTGGTGACCCATCTGACACTTGGTATTGCCTTACGGGCTGTTTTGGATGCATTGCGTAAACCTGCGGATTCCAAAGTTAGTACCAATTTCTGGTGATGGTGTTGCTCTGTTCCAAACTACAAAAACATTGTTTAAAATAATGATGAAAAATGTCTGCTGTACGCACAGATGTTTGTTTTTGGTACAAAGGCTCTGGAGAAGTTTGTGGATCGTCTGATTGAATGGCCACAATACTGCCAACACATTTTACAAATATCACATCTACGTGGCACTCAACCTGAGCTTGTTGCTTTCATTGAAAGGGCTCTTGCTAGAAATTCATCAGGCCACCCAGATTCAGATGCAGCAGCCTACAATCCTGCTGCTGACCAACACCATAATTCTATTCCACAACCAAACGTTGAGGTACATCTTTAATGTTTTGTGCTCACCTCTTTTAACGGGTGTTTATTTTCAATTTCTTGTTTATTGGTGCTGGTAATTCAAGTTTGCCTTTTGAGTGTCCTAGATTGATATATATATATACACACATACATATATATATATACATATGTATTATCAAGGCTTACAAATTCATGTTTCTTGTAGGGAGCGGGTTCATCTTTTCTGTTAATCGGATCTGGTGGTACACAGCTTGGTTCACAAATATCTTCTCCAATTCAGCTTCAGCAGAGGAACCAGAGTTATTTAGACGAGAGACACAGAACCTCTGTAACTTCTTCCTATATGAAGCCAACCTTGACTACCACAGGGCAAGCCTCAGTTGTGTCGCCAAATGATCCTGTTAGTATCCCTAAGGTAACCACCACACTGTAACTTCTTATGTAAAAGATGCTTTTTGCTCGATTTTCTTTTATGACCGGTTCTCAATTTTTGACGTATAAATGCAGCCACATAGTGTAGTTAGTTCGTCGGCAGCACTGGCTTCCACTCCTGCTTTTGCTCGTCCTTCTCGCACTGTTCCTTCAGCAAGTAAATTTTTAAGTTTTCTCCATGTCTTTTATCTGCACATTCATGTACTCCTATATAGGTGTTTGTAGTGCTATAACATATAATATATAATGCAGGGTTTGGTTCTGCTTTGAATATTGAAACACTTGTTGCTGCTGCTGAACGTAGGGAAACTCCCATAGAGGTATTGTTTGTACCTTCAGATTTTTTCTGATCTTTTATTTTCTTGGATTCTTAAATGAATATGCCTATTAATGTCAGTAGTCATACCATGAATACTGGTGAAGAACTTCAGAAATTATTTTTGTTAAAATGAATTTTAATAGTAAATTTGCAAGATACTGTTTCTCTTCATAATCCGGTTAACTTGTTCAGATGGGATTTTTTTTGTGACAAGTACATTAATATTTTGTGTTATTATCTTGGTTTTATACACATCTAATAAATTGTTTCCATGCTAAGGGCTAAGGTATCATTTCTAAGATTTTTCTGGTCATTTGCATCTCTTTTGCATCTCTCATACAGGCCCCGCCATCTGAAACTCAAGATAAGATCTCTTTTATTATCAACAATTTATCAGCTGCCAACATTGAAACTAAAGCAAAGGAGTTCACAGAAGTTTTGAAAGAACAGTACTATGCGTGGTTTGCTCAGTACATGGTCATGAAAAGGTGAGAACCTATGGTAATAAGTTTTTGGTAAATTTGTGAAAACTTTCCAACTAATCAAGTTAGTTTTTTCTTTTGGAATGTGAATGAGTTATTGACAGCTTGGTTGGTGGTTGTCATTGCTTTTATTCTACATGTTACATGTTTGCCTACTTGTACTTAATAAGTTGCTATTTATTATTATTATCTCACTCCTGAGTGGCATGTTGATCTCGTTGACAGAGCGAGTATTGAACCAAATTTCCACGACTTGTACTTGAAGTTCCTTGAGAAAGCCAACTCAAAACCTCTAAACAAAGAGATTGTTCAAGCTACCTATGAGAATTGCAAGGTATAATTTACTAAGTTACTGTTTTGGTTTTTTTTCCGAAGGGTGTCAGATGTGAATTGTTGGAGTCCATAATATTATATGGTAATGCAACAGGTTCTTCTTGGATCAGAACTTATAAAATCTAGTTCAGAAGAACGTTCATTGCTGAAGAATCTCGGAGGCTGGCTGGGAAAGATCACAATTGGTAGAAACCATGTTCTGCGTGCTAATCAGATTGATCCAAAGGCATTAATTATTGAGGTTTGTATACAAAATCTCACGTTTAATTATTTTTATGGATGCCGGCCTTTATTGTTTTGCATGGTATGTAACTAAGTTTACTTTCCATTGTAGGCATATGAAAAGGGTTTAATGATTGCAGTGATCCCGTTTACCTCCAAGGTTCAGATATTGATTGGTTTTATCTTTTTTCTCTGATCAAAAGACATTGAGGTGTTAATATTTTTTTTTTGATGTTGTAGATATTAGAGTCATGTTCAAATAGTCTAGCATATCAACCACCTAATCCTTGGACCATGGGAGTTCTTGCATTACTTGCTGAAATCTATGCAATGCCTAATCTCAAAATGAATCTCAAGTTTGAAATTGAGGTATGCAGTGTGCGTGTGTGTGTATGCTTTATAGGGAGACATCTGCTCAATAAACTGAATAAAAGCATTAGCAATTTTTTTCCTGTTTGTTGTGGTGTTCAGGTATTGTTTAAAAATCTTAATGTGGATTTGAAGGAAGTAACCCCATCATCCCATCTTATTGACAAAGTGAGAGAAGTTGAAGGAAACCCTGATTTTTCTAACAAAGATGCTGGGTCAGTTCAGCAACCAATGGTTGGTGAAGTGAAATCTAATATAATATCTACTCTAAATCAAGTTGACTTACCAGTTGAAGTGGGTAGTTCATCTCATCCTGGTGGTCATTCACGAATATTATCCCAGGTTATTAATCCTTTTTAATCTTTATATGTTTCTCAAAATCCCAGACCCTACTACTAAGAGTGGGATTTTACTGGGTATGTTTGTTTATGTTTTTCAAAATCCCATTCAATTTTTTTTATTATTACTTTTGTTTTTCTTTTGCAATAACTTGTGAGTTTGATGGTGCTATTTTTTTGGATGAATAGTATGCTGCTCCACACCATATTCCTGCTGTTACTTTAAGCGAGGATGAGAAGATGGCAGCTTTAGGCTTATCTGATAAGCTTCCATCTGCTCAAGGACTTCTACAAGCACAATTGCCCTTTTCAGTTGGTCAGGTGTGTAGAGGTCTTTTTATTTTGTTTATGTCTTGTATAATTGCTTCTCACCTAATCTTGGTTGTCTTTTCAGCTACCATCCTCAAATATGGACCAACAAGTTATTGTTAACCCTAAGCTCCAAGCTCTTGGTCTGCATGTGCCCTTCCAGCGGTAATTCTTATATAATTACATAAACTATTTACAGAAGCAAATTAAAAAGTGTATTCTGAACCTTTGCCTGATTCACCCATTTTGGCACCTATATAGGATTAGTAAACTAAATATCGTTTGGCTGACACAATTCGTTGTTTGTTTTACAGTGTGCTTGGATATACCATGGAACTGGCTATTAAAGAAATAGTTTCTAGCATTGTTCAGCGTAGTGTTTCTATAGCAACTCAAACAACAAAGGAACTCGTCTTAAAGGTGACATTATCCTGGCCCATGATGTTCATCGTCGGTTAATATCATCTTTCATACTTAAATGTTTTTACACTTTTGCATGCAATGCCAGGACTATGCTATGGAGTCAGATGAGAGCCGTATACATAGTGCAGCTCACCTGATGGTTGCTAGTTTGGCTGGAAGTCTAGCTCATGTCACGTGCAAGGTTTCTTGTTAAACTTCTCTATGCCCTATATTACTATGTGATTAAAGTTGTTCTTAATCTTGTCTCTGTTATTAGGAACCTCTTCGTGGTTCGATATCAAGCCAGCTAAGAAACAATCTTCAGGCTCTCAATTTGAATGTTGCAACAGAACTGCTCGAGCATGCAGTTCAACTTGTTACTAATGATAATCTTGACTTGGGCTGTGCATTTATCGAACAAGCTGCAACTGAAAAGGTTAGCTCTGTCTAATCATATCCTTCATTTGAGCATATTTATAGACATTTTTGATTTCCTCGTTTGCAGGCTGTGCAAACAATAGATAGTGAACTTGCACCTCAACTTTCGATAAGAAGAAAGCACAGGGAAGGGGCTTATTTCGATACGAGCTTATATACACAAGGTCATGTAGGTGTTCTACCAGAAGCTCTGCGTCCTAAACCTGGTCGACTATCCCATTCTCAACAGCGGGTTTATGAGGTATAACTATTTCCACCATTAATTTATCATTCAGTTTAGAATTTACAACAACAACAACAACATACCCAGTAAAATCCCACCCATCAGTTTAGAATTTAATATTAATTTTTTTTGGTTTTTACTTTTGTGCAGGATTTTGTTCGATTACCATGGCAAAATCAGTCCAACCAAAATTCTAATGCTGTACCACTTGGTCCTTCAGCTCCACCAGGAAGTGGTGCTCTACACCGGGGTTATGGTTCCGGTTCAGGTTCAGTTTCAGGTCAAATGAACCCTGACATTTTCCCATCTGGTATCAATTCTGTAGCACACTCCTTGGACCCTGAAGATATGGAGCCTAGTTCTGTAAAACTTCTTAGGTGCGATTGGTTGAAGGATTTCCTTTTTACATACTCATGTTCTATTTCGTCTTTTTTCCTTCAATTTTATGTTTTTTCTTCTGATTTCTAGTGGTTCCTCGGTACATAGCGTGATGAGTGGTTCTATGGGTCCACACAACTTTGATAATGAAGCTGTACCATCTTCATTTTCTTCAACATCGTCTCCTGTACTGTACATTCCAGAAGCTTCCAGTGTTACCAAAGTCGGTAAATTTAGTTGGCATGAGTTTAAGATTTTTTAGTTTGCATTGCTTAATGTGGTTTCTATTAATTGGTAGGATTCGGGAGTATTTGCACAGCCTTTGCCTGCCCCTTCAGCCTCAGATCGCGTTATAAGTACCACTGCAGAACCTTCATTGACTACCAAAGACGCAGTTGATAAATACCAATTTATCTCAGAGGAGGTCCACTTATTACCTTTTTTGTTTACTTAAGAAATATCGTTGTAGATCTAAACAGACCTGTCCAAATATGTTTCAGTTGGAATCTCTGATAGCAAAGGATGCTAAAGAAGCTGAAATTCAGGTAATGTTTCTTCACATTCACCATTCAAGATATCATCTTTCGAATAAACGAATCTGAAAGAGGAGGTTGTGTTTAGGCTATTATTGGCGAGGTTCCTGGGGTGATTCTTCGATGCATTAGTCGGGACGAGGCTGCCTTGGCTGTGGCTCAAAAGGTGTTTATACTCATTGCTACTATTTTGATGCTTATCCTTGCTACAGAACAGCTTCTGACATTGCATTGACCCCTTGTCATAGGTCTTCCAAGGTTTATATGAAAATGCAGCAAATGCCTCTCATGTTGGTGCTCATCTTGCCATGTTAGCTGCCATTCGTGATGTCAGCAAGCTTGTGTTCAATCAACTGACTAGTTGGGTATGTTTTGTTTCTTTTTTCTTCATTCCTTTGCTACAATGATATGTTAATCTGTGTATTCTTTACTAATTTGCTCACATGTTTTTGCAGGTAATATATTCTGATGAAGATAGGAAATTTAACAAAGATATTACTATTGGCTTAATTCGTAGAGAGCTACTGAACCTTGCAGAATACAATATTCATTTGGCCAAGCTTCTTGATGCTGGAAAGAACAGTATGTGCAATCTGTATTATAATTTAATCAGCATCTTTTATATAGGGAAAAACTAATCTTTATATTGATAAGCAGAGGTGGCAACAGAATTTGCAATATCTCTCATCCAAACATTGGTGGCTAGTGAAGCCAGAGTAATATCTGAACTTCATAATGTTGTTGATGTGTTAGCCAAGGTGTGATGTAACTCGTAATTAGTCAAATTCATTTTTACTTGTTTAAATGAAGCTTATTCTGATAGAAATAATCATCTGTAGCTTGCAACAAGGCCTGAAGCTCCTGAGGCGCTCCAACAACTTGTTGAAATTGCTAGGAATCCTGCAGCTGGCCTTCCAGCCGGGAAGGATGACTTCAACAGACAACAAAAGGACAAAAAGGTTAAATCATACCTGTTGTTCTTGTTTCTTTTGCTAGATAACTTTTTCAGATCTTGACATTTTTTTTAATGGAACAGGTGGCTAATCTTCCTGTAGCAAGCAGGGATGACACCAGTGTTCTGGAGTCTTCTGAACCAGACCCTGTTGCTTTCCAAGAGCAGGTATATAAAGCAGATTTAGTGACTTTTGATTATTAATCTTCTTAACTTGACACTGGCAACTAAGTTGTTTATTCATCTCACAGGTGTCTCTGCTATTTGCTGAATGGTACAAGATATATGAATTGCCTGGCGTGAATGATCAATTGACTGCGCGTTTTGTTCTACAATTGCAACAGAGTGGCCTTTTGAAAGCCGATGATACATCAGATCGTTTTTTTCGCCGTCTTCTGGTATTTATTTAATTGCATGCCCAATAGCACACAAATCATAAGTTATTTCTAGTTCTACTATAAGAGAGTTTATCTTCTCTAATTTTATCAGGATATTGCTGTATCACACTGTATATCTTCTGAGAGTGCTGTCCAATCTCATCAGCAAACCCTTGCATTATCTTTCCTTGCCATTGATATGTATGCTTCGCTTGTCTTTTCGATACTGAAGGTGGGGTTCATTAACTAATATTTTGGACTTTCAATTATACTTGCACTTTTTTTCACTTTCTTTCTCACAATATACCTCTTCATTTTTCTGTATGGTTAGTTCTCCTCTGCTGAACATGGATTAAGCAAGATGTCACTTTTATCAAAGGTCTGAGATTTTAGTTTTAACCTGATTCTTTTCTTGTGATTGTCAGCCAGTGGCATATGATTACAGTATATTACTCAACATTCTGTGATGGCAGGTGTTAGCAGTGACAGTGAGATTCATTCAAAAGGATGCAGAAGAGAAGAAAACAACATTCAACCCTAGGCCTTACTTTAGGTTATTCATTAATTGGCTGCTTGACCTTAGTACCCTTGATCCAGTCTTTGAAGGTGCAAACTTTCAGGTAATTCCATCTTTCTATTCAACTTATTAACACTTTAATCTCGAGCATCTTCTGTGTCACCTTATTAATTTCCTTGTGCTCTTACAGGTATTGACCGCTCTAGCAACTTCCTTTCATGCCCTACAGCCTTTGAAAGTTCCTGCATTCAGGTTAGTGAGTGTAAATGATTTTTAGATATATCAAAGACCTTGTTTTTTTAATACATTATGTGTGTGATAACGTGGGTCGCATGGTCCTTATCCAGCTTTGTATGGCTTGAGCTAGTAAGCCACAGAAGTTTCATGCCAAAACTATTGAGTGGAAATGGTCAGAAGGGGTGGCCATATTTTCAACGTTTGCTGGTAGACTTGTTCCAGTTCATGGAGCCATTCTTGAGGAACGCTGAACTTGGCGAGCCGGTTTGTATCTTATTTACTCGTAACATTTATCTTACTTAACTTATCTGAGCAGACTTTATCATACTACTATTTATTTTTTTTTTTTATTTTTCCCAGGTTCGTTTTCTGTACAAAGGCACACTGAGAGTGCTTTTAGTGTTACTTCATGATTTCCCGGAGTTTCTTTGTGATTATCATTTCAGTTTCTGTGATATCATTCCTCCAAGCTGCATTCAGATGCGAAATATAGTACTTAGTGCATTTCCACGCAACATGAGGCTACCTGACCCTTCCACCCCCAACTTGAAGGTGTGTCATTTTTTAGTTATACAAGATTTTAGATGTCTTGGAAAAAATGAGCTTGCTGTGGTTGCTCTGTGTCCACAAAACAATTTTTTTTAATTATAAATATATAATGTGTAATATGAAGACACCATTGTATAGTTTTTGACCTTTTTAGTGAAACAAACTAGAATGCTATAAACATTTGCACACATATCAGATGACTTGGTTTAGTTCTTTGCATATTGACCCGTTAAAGATAAAGCATAACCCGGCCTGACCAGTTTAAAAGTAAATGATTTCAGATCGTCACATTTAATTATAATCGCGGTACTTCTTGATTAGAAGTAATTTCTACATCGATTCAATCTTGTTACTTTTCAGATTGATCTGCTAGCTGAGATTAGTCAATCACCCCGCATTCTGTCAGAGGTTGATGCTGCCTTAAAAGTCAAGCAAATGAAAAGTGATGTGGATGAGTATCTCAAGGTACATAGTTTGTTTGCTAAATATCATGAAAACATTGAAAATCCCAAAAGCTTTTTTGCATGGCACTGATCCTGATCCACTGCAGTCTTTATGAACAACTGTCAATGGATGAATGAATACATGTAATCGTATTTGTTGTTTGTTTTTGAAATAATTTAAATCGTTTGTACAGACGAGGCCACAAGTGAGTTCATTTCTTCACGAATTAAAGCAGAAACTGCTTCTCTCACCAAGTGAGGCTGCAAGAGCAGGAACACGATACAACGTGCCTTTGATGAACTCCCTTGTTCTTTATGTTGGAATGCAGGTATGTTTAACCAACCAACTCTTGTCTCTGAAATTTTGAATAGCTCTTGTTCCTTGAATATTTCTATTTTTTTAATAATTAGACAAAAAAAATGTCATAATAATGAATTGGATGGATGCAGGCAATCCTGCAGTTGCAGGCAAGAACCCCTCATGGACAATCAATGGCAAGTAATGCATCCCTTGCCATCTTCTTGGTGGGTGCTGCTTTGGACATTTTCCAAACACTAATAATGGAGCTAGAGACCGAAGGACGATACCTGTTTTTGAATGCGGTTGCTAACCAATTACGTTATCCCAACAACCACACACATTACTTCTCATTCATCCTTCTTTACTTGTTTTCCGAGTCAAACCAGGTGAGTCATGGGTAGTCAGAGATTGGTGCTTCTTTTACTTTCAGAAAGTTACACTTGCACTTACATGTACATGATAAATGTATGCAGGAGGCGATTCAAGAACAAATCACTAGAGTTTTGTTGGAGCGGTTGATTGTTAATCGACCACACCCATGGGGCCTTCTCATCACTTTCATTGAGCTTATCAAGGTAAGGAGTGAACCTAAATGACAGCTTTAACTTATGTATGTATATATGTTGAGATTGTTTGAGTTGAATTTATGAACAGAATCCGAGGTACAACTTCTGGAGCAGATCATTCACAAGGTGTGCTCCTGAGATTGAGAAATTGTTTGAATCAGTTTCAAGATCGTGTGGAGGGCCTAAACCTGTAGAGGACGGTGTAGTTGCTGGAGGGATATCTGATACAATGCACTAGCACTAGGTATTCTTTTAATTAATAAATACTGGTAGATGTCTTTTTTTTGAGGTGAATTACCAGCTTCTAGACATTTTGGATAATATTGTTTGTAGATGTTTGTATTTGTAATAGCTTGCTAACTTACCTGGTCTCTGTAGATGTTGGTCTTTCTTTTTAGAGTAAGGTATAGTTTTTGTCATACATATATCAAACTGGAGTTTCCCTTCCTCAATTGCACAGATCATTCTTTATGTCCTTTGACCTAGTGGATGGCTGTTAACCTCAAGACACAACTTGAGTTAGGCTCAAGGGCGCTTGTTGGTTATAACCTTGGCATGGTATTTTTCTTTGCGGCCAGTTTTTATTCTTAACAATAAAGTAAACAAGAATCTTAACCAAAGAACCGTTCTTTCATCAGTATTGCAAACAACTTCAATGGAGACTTAAGGAGCCAAATCGCTACTTTAAGTCAGCCTCTCAGTCTTAAGTCACAAACAATAAGTATGGTTTGGTCAAATTATTGATTTTGGTACGAAAGTATTTGTTTCTTTTTGCCCGAGACGTGATTGTTTTATCTTTCTTTTAATTATTTTATAGGATAATGATAACATTATGACGTTATTGTGTATATATGTAACTCTAGAATGACGGTATAATATATGCTCTTGGAACCCTAAAAACTCATTCCCCAAATCACTTGAAGGTGGGCAATTATAAGTTATAAAAATGATAAGCTTGAGATTTCAAATGAAGAAATGATATATGATGCGACTTATTCTACATTACAAAGGGTTTTACCAAATGACTAGTCGTCAAAACCAGCAAAGATCTACAAGTGACGAAGCTTGTAGATGTAATCATATTTCTTTGATTGACATGTTAAAGATTTCTAACTCTGCGGTTTTGATGACCAAACCCATCGGTGGTATTTTAATTTTAACTTGGGTTTTAGGCTTTGTTTAAATAAATAAAATCGCTTATTCTGTATTTTTACTTTTAAATTTTTTACATCAATATATGTGATTATATATAAATTTTTTTTTTTACATCCATGTCATTCTTGTCATTTCAATCTAAATTCATGGATATCGTCATATTGATATTGCGGTTTGCATTTTCTAGCCATTTGACTCCAACTCATTGACACTATTAAGGTTGAGAGTTAGGGTTTACGAATAATAATAATTAAAATTTACATAACCAGTAGTTGTCATTTAGCAATTCGCTTCTTGGTTCAGTGACACAGAGTACTAGGGTTAGAGCTTGGGTCACAAGTTCTATCCTGACCCTAGAGGGTTATCCATAATGGTGGGTTTCCTTCTGGATTGGTTGTCACTTAGCAATTCGCATCTTGTTTCTATGTGAGCTTTTATTCGGTGGACGTGCCAAGTGCAAGCCATTTGACGTTAGCTGTGTCAGAAAGAAGTATTTGCCAGTTCCATTAAGGTTTTGCCAATCCAGGTTAGGTCATGTGCTTTCTACCATCAGTTGGGATGCTATTAAAAGGTTAAACGAATTGTTGCACAACTACATCTTTATCGAAAGTTTTCTCAAAAGTTGTCTAGCACTTCACCCATTATATTTAAACAAAAAGAAATTCAACGATTTCAAATTCGGAGATGACGCTGTGAAACAAAGATAGTTTCAATAAAAGAATAATCGGAAGACAACATTTTGCAAGAAATGCAAAACGATGATGACGTCTTTTTTCCAAGAAATACAAGAACATTTCCACACTTGTTTACAAAATATGTGTTTGATCATAGTCACATGGTTCGCGGTACGCTTCGGTACGGGTACGTAATACGGGTACGCAATTCACTGGGTTTCTAAAATTCGGTACGACGGGGGTAGGCTCATTTCGGTACGCTCCGGTACGGTGTACCATATAATATGGTACGATGTACCATAAGTAAAAACTAAGATAAATGTTAGATTCAGAACTTAGAAATTTTAGAGTTTTAGACCTTTGATGTTTAAAGTGGCATGTCAATTTGAAGGCTCCAATGCTCCATCCATGAAACATGCAACAATTTTGGGCTTAATTTTAGGTTATCTATAAAATTTGCAGCCAACTGCCAAACTTACAAAACTGTAGCAAGCTGCAGGTTGTAACAAAACTGCAACTCTGCAACTGCTACTAAAATTACAGCATGTGCAGCCAAAGTTTAAAATATTAAACTGTTAAAACAAGTATATAGTTTCAAAACTTTAAAAATATAGGGTGGAAATAAAGACTAGAATAGGAAATTGTAACTAGAAATTGAAATTGAAGACTATCAGGAGCAAATAAGGGCCGTTTAAAAGACGAATGGAGGTGTATTCACAGTTTACTCAATATTTGAGTGTAAATCGTTGATATATGGGCCACAATAAGTCATCGTTATCTTCAATTAAAGGAAATTAGAAGGCGATACAAATCCCTTGTTTCAAGTCGACGTTCCCAGTTAGGTCGAACCGTGTTTTCCTTCCTTTCAGTTCGCGTTCCAAATTAGCTCAGGTACGTTTCACATCTGATCGGAAATCGTCAAAATCAGGGATGAAATCGCGATCCCGAGCGTTCCCGGTACGCAAAAGTACCACAATTGGGTACGCGCGTACCAGATCGTAGATCGTAGGGGTTCCGACGAATTGTGTAACTATACTTTGATCATTATCTACATAAATAACATAAATACGATTCCACATCAAATATACAAAAAATTCAAACCGGTTTAACTCAACTAGTATCTCAAGTAAGAAAACGGTGTCAAATACTTTAAGAAAACAAAAATTGTAAACGGACTCGGAATAACACTCCAAGTAACAAGCTCGAAAGATATAGTGGAATAGATTTAATATCCACCATGGACAAAGAGTGTGCAAACTTTGATGGAAAGAAAGAGAATCCAAACATCCCTTCTAGTTGCTATAGCCGTGATTTACTAAAAGCCCAACCTTTTATATGATAGCTTTGGAACAAGTCCTTTCTCTTAATGGTAAGATTTTTATCTATACGAAAAACAAAGCTCACTACGATGAAAGTGTGCAATTTCTTAAAGATCAATTGGAGACGATGAAACGTGTACAACATATTATAGGTCTAGTAGGCGGAGAAAACTAAAAGAAAGACCGGTGACAGGTCACTGGAAATGTACTACAACTGACAGGATTATGAAATATATCACCGAAAAAACTAACCAGACAAGACTAAAAAGAAAGGTCTGAGCACGAGAGGAGAGTGCCCTCACACCATAAAGAACAATAAGTGCTGTAAGAATGCTCTCAATATAAAGAACATCTAACTGAACTCAACTAACTATAAATGCTCTACTCATGGGTGCATCTTCTCTTACACCAGTTTTGCGTGTACCAGAACGTCCAGAACCATGTTAGCCAAATGAAGTAAGAAATTGAAAAGATAAAATAAAATTAAGCCTCTCAGTATAACCAATGAAAAAGTACAGAGTAACTAAAAGATTATAATCAGCTAGTGATTGAGTTTACAGTAAACTTGTGCAATACGAATGATTCTTAAGCCTCTCAACGGACAAAGTAAAGCTTACCCATGACATGAAGAACAGCAACAAAAGCAATGAAGCCAATGCTCATAACAAGAACAACATTTGGAGAGATTTTTAGTCCAGGGGCGTCATCCGTGTAAAACTGGAGCATGTTACCGGCTGTTCCACCAGCTGCTGCCCCTCCAGTGCCGCTGGTCTTCCTCCTTCGCAAGTTGGCCGCAGTGGCTGCGGCACTTCCTCGTGGTGGAGCTGCTCCATTCAATGCCATTTCTGTAGGTGTACAACAGATGACCTTAATATATATATCTAACTCGCACACAATATCACATGCAGACCACAATCACTGTTTTAGATTTTCCTTTTATAATAAAAGCTTATGTTTTCAAGATAGAAAAATATCATAATGCATATGAAGAACAGTTTGGCAATTTATCAGATAATAATCGCATAAAACAAAGTTGAAGAACTTGAGAATGTAAGTCACAGGATCACCGGAAATTGATAGCGCCAAAAGCTGAACGGATTTTAGTGTAATCATTAATCATACAGAGGAATCACAGTGGATGGACCGGTTCGACCATATACATCCTTATGCATTCAAGATAAGTGAATTTAAGATTTTAAGGATAGGTGACTGGTGCTTAAATTAAGCTTAAAATGAACACCTTTTTGTAAATCTTTTAAGCAGAACTTTTATAATAGAAGTCAAAGTTTTATAAAACTACTAGAATAGTTTCTAAAGAGTCAAAAAGTTTTAAAAAGTAGTCAAAATAACCTATTCACCCTATCATCCAACTTTTTCTTCAAATCCAAGTGTTATTTCTATAGTCAAATACAAATCTTCTCAGGCTTGAATGTGGTTGGGATAGGGGCACAGGGCAGCATATTTTGATTTCTTTTAAAAATTAAAACCATTAAAAACCTAGATGGGCAAGCAATAGTAACTGCACTAAAAAGACGATCTGATCTTTAGTTATGTAGTTTTACTTGAGAATTACAGGCAGTAAACCCTAACCAAAAACTGAGCCGAACATCCTTTTATGAGATTTCAGTTGGATGTCCTAAAGCAGATCAAAATCAGATCGATTGGAAGATACAATAAACAACATAATTCGCATAAGCAGACGGCCGCCTGAAGAAAAGAGAAGTGGAAAAGTAGATCGGAGAATCAGATCCTAAACATCTAAATCAGATCAATCAATAGTCAACTCTACATCTATACTTCTAGTGAATAATCAATCCATGCATCCACATAGGTACCTAATCAGAAACAGATCTAAAATTTGGTACGAATTGCAATGAACAGATATACTAAAACAGAATTGAGCAGAAAACAATCATCAAAAAGTGATACAGAAAAGGAATCGAAGGGATCGAACCTCAAGTATCGAGGGAGCGAATGGTAGCGATTTGGATCTCTCCGGTGTTGGAAGACTGGATCTTTAAACTAGATAAAAGGAAAACCCTTCGTTTATTATAAATAGTTTCTTCAAAATTAAATTGAGAGTAAATTACCTTTTACTCTTTTATTTAGGAAATGGGGATCAAATAATAGCAATTAATATTTTCTTGTAAATATAATTAATTATTTTGCTAAATAATCAATACCTTACCATTTCATTTCGCTACGTTTAAACTACTTATACTTTTTCAACTGTCATTGCTTATTGTATGAAAGCACAAAGCTAAAATGGTAGGAAACTTCTCTTGGTAGTGCTATTAGGACATCTTGAAAGACATGAGTTGATCAATGATGGATAAAACATTATTTTGTCTAATTTGCTAAGTTTAGAGAGTGTCTTCTAACGTGTAAGTAAACTTACGACCTCCAATAATTTAAGTTTAGAATCGGCTTGAAGACCTACCTAATTCTAAGTTAAATCTTTCACTTGAGCACCTTACTTTGTTGAAATCCCCAAGTAAAATCCAAAAACCTTATAAGGCATTTCTTAATTAGAGCTAAAAAACCATTTCATCGGAGGATGGTAGTCATAGTGCTGCCAAAGAACAAGGTTTATATAAGTTATTATTATAGGAAACCTTTAGTTAAACAACCTTGTTTAGACAAGTTCACCTTATTTGGTCCAAAGGGTTTTCTAGACGACATTAATGCACTTTGTTGTTTTTATACCTCAGAATTTGTATTTTTGTCCTTTGATTTAGGCCTTTTATGTTGTAACTATTTTATACTACTTTTATGTCGCTGTTATATAGTGGAATTTGTATTTTTATCTCTATTATTTGACAGCTAGCTGTGTGTATTTCAGTATTTGGTTGCACACAATGGAACTTTTTTTTCTTTTTTTTAATGTTTTCTTGTAATGTTTCTAAGTGTCGAAGTTGCGTTCCTATTTTTTTATTATGCTGCAACCATATAGTGGCATGGTTATTCCTGAAGTCGTGACATTCTTGAATATACTTGTAATGCCGATGTGTCTTTTTCCAGCCTATTTTGCTATCTTTTAGTAGCCCCAATTAATGCTTGTTATTGCTTATACGTGTCTTATATATAGCTTATGTTTTGAGGGACATGGAATTGTCAATTGGTTGTTAGACATGTTCTTTTATGTGTGTCGTTTAATGTTTGATGGTATTCTCTCTAAATAATTAGATGTTCAAGTACTATAAGGGTGGTGGGACTGCCTCCTGCCCCCTCCTTATCGTCGAAAAAAAACTCATTGATACCATTGCTTTCTCCATCTACCGTCACAAACAATCATTAAACTCGATGAAGGATTACTGATTTCTTCGAGAAAAAACCACCACGTCAACTCTCCGCATCTCCTCCATTAGGGTGCTTCCACCACCCTAAGGGACTAGCCGTACAAAAGGAGATGTGGTAGGTAGTGGCATTGACGAGGAGGAACTTTGTGGGGGATCAAAGACACCAATGTTTCAGAAACGTGAAGGAAATTCACCGAAAAAAGGAAAATGAGGATGAAGGAAAGGCGCAACGTGATGTTGTGGTGCGAGAACACCGCTAAGGTGCAATAGGAAAGGGCATTACATCAATAAAACCGCCTCGTGGAACCATTACATAGGCTAGCAAAACATCTAAACGTGTTAAACATGTCAGACACGATACAGTTAACACATGTATTAAACACGGATACGAACACCAACATGTTTAACACTATTAATCTTACCTGTTAAATAACACGACATGACCATTCAACACAATAAATTTACCCAATTTAAAGGTCATCATATATTACAACCCGTATTAATAATATCATTAAAAAACAATTCATAACACAATAGAAACAAAAACCATACTAGTATCGACTAACAATACATAAATATGTTTTTTAATGTTTTTTAAGAAAAACATAAACGTGTTTAGTTGTGTGATAAACATATTAGACGATGTTAAACTGTTTATACATGATTTTAATCGTGCCATAAACGTATCAACCTATTTATAATACTACATTCGTTTAATTCAAACTCATACTTATTCGACTTTATATTATGTCACAGTCATGTCATATTAACAAGTCGATATTTAATCACAGCTACCATTACAAACACTGAAACAAACATATAAATAGATATGTCGACTTAATAGAAAAAAAAAACGAATAAATAAGTTTCCCATTCTTTTTTTCTGACTGACCTCACCTCGTTCTAACCCTTTAATAATGCATCATTGAAGACAATTTGTGCGTCCCACGAATCTGATCCACTCACGAGAAAAACTAGACACACACCTACACACATATACATACATATAGATACATACAACAAGAGAGAGAGAGTAAGACAAATTTTCTGAGAAAGAATTGAGAGCTTTTAGTTGGAAGCTTCAATTCAATGACCCTTTGAGTTTTTTAAATCAAATTCAAATTGGGGCTTCTTCAATTTCACCTCTTTGTTGTACAATCTTGAAAGATTATTCCCGAGGGCAAATGCGGCAATAAAGTTTCGGAATTTGGGAGTCGTCGTTCGTTTCAAGCCCTAACCCTAAACTCCAGCAAATCCGTTTGATACCTCCATCGCCATTGAAGAAAAGATTAACCCAGCTGCCCGGAAGACGCTATAGCTCCCAAGAATGAGATTATCGAAATGAGGTTCAACTCTCTCTCGAATTCAAACACCCCCCCTTCTGAACCTGATGAAACCCTAACCCTAGGTGGTGGAAATAGCCCCATTTCGGTAACTCCAGATTACACCTCTTTGCTTTCAGATCAAATTCTCACAATTATACTCTCCAATCTCACAAAATGTCAGCAAATTTCTAGCTGTCTAGTTTGTAAACGTTGGTCCAGGATTAATGGCGGTTTAGTGAAATCATTGAGATTGTTGGATTGGGAGTTTCTTGATTCCGGTAGACTTGCTCTTCGTTTTCCTAATCTTATTGATGTTGATATTGTTCAAGCCTGCATCATATCCCCTCGTAATTCTGGAATTTGTTTCAGCAATAAATTTGTATCCATTCATGTTAATTCCTTCATATCAAATAATGGGTTCATTTGGAAACCTGATTTTTTGGGTACTCGTTTGGTTGATAGAGGGGTCCAGATTCTTGCTCAAGGTTGCCCCAATTTACGAAAGCTTGTGCTGCTTGGTGCCAGCAAAGAAGGGTTGCTATCTATTGCAAATGAGTGTTTAGCTTTACAGGAATTAGAGTTATGTTCCTGTACAGATTTGGATTTAAAGGGGCTTGCAGGTTTTAGGAATTTACAGATTTTGAAACTCATCGGTTCTGTTAACGGGTTGTATGATTCTGTGATATCGGATATCGGGTTGACTATCTTGGCTCAAGCGTGTCCACGGTTATTAAAGCTTGAGCTTGTTGGTTGTGAAGGGAGTTATGATGGGATTAAAGCTATTGGCCAATGTTGCCAAATGATGGAAGAATTGACCCTTTGTGACCATAGATTAGAAGGTGGGTGGTTAGCTGCATTGTCCTATTGCACGAATTTGAAGACTTTAAAGTTTCAGTCTTGCAAATCTATCGATCCAAATCCAGGGCCTAATGAGCATTTAGGTTCTTGCCCTACACTTGAAGAATTGCATTTGGAAAGGTGTCAGTTGAGAGATAAGCAGGGGCTCGGAGCATTGTTTTCGGTGTGTAAAGCTGTTCGCGAGTTGGTTTTTGAGGATTGTTGGGGATTGGATAACAACTCATTCAGTGCTGCAAGTATCTGTAGGTATGGCTATGATCTTATTCTTTTCAAATTGTGTTTAGCACTCGTTTCTACTTTCTGCACATGATAAGTTATAATGTGTGGAATATCTGTTTTGGTTTCTAGATTGCAACGGAATGATTGTAAGTAAATAAGCCTTGCACTCATTCATGTGCTTTGCTCTGAAGCTCGATGTTTGTGAAACATGCAATTTTTGTATCTTTCGGCCACTAATTAAAAGTTGAAATCCTTTTGTGATTACTTGAATGTGATATCCTGGACAATCATTCTCAAATTAGGTACAAATATACAATGTGTCTTACCATCTTCTAGAGTCAGTTTTATATTTTTGTTTGTAGCATATTTTTTACACCCCTTGTAAATTTAATTCAGTTACAGGTTGATCCTTGTTGACCTGTATCTGGTCAATCAGATTAAAATCAATGGAAGTTAATGTAATTAATGTAGCTGCATTAGTCTAAGGGTGTGGTTTTTATGTGTATATAGGCAAGTGAAAAGTCCATTGAAGTCAATGATGCGTTTTTATGCATCTAAAAAGACATATGGTATGGATTGAACTATTAAGGCTAACTTTTTTTTTCTTTGTATATTTTGACATATTATAGGCGAGTGATGTCTTTATCTTTGGAAGGATGCTCATTACTTACAATGGATGGTTTTGACCCTGTAGTTCTTTCATGGAAAGAACTTAAAAGACTTAAAGTAGTTTCTTGTAACAACATAAAGGACAGTGCCATGTCGCCAGAAGTAGCGACACTTTTTTCTCTTCTTAAAGAGTTAAAATGGCGCCCAGATTCCAAGTCGATTCTGTCATCAGGTCTTGAGGGAACTGGAGTATGGCAGAAAGGTGGAAGAAGCTTCAAGATTTGATCTTTTTTCCATTTTCTTGGGTTTCTAACAGGTCACAAAACAGAGTATACTTGTTCTAGTTTTCCCACAAACAGTTGTCGTCTTAGGATTTAGAGAGCAAGTGTATTACAGGTCGCTATACGTTCTTTATCTAGTTTCGTTTTGTTATTTACCATTCCACATATATTTAAAATCTTTGACAACTCGTTTTATTATGGCTTGCTTGTGATGATTTACCTGTTCTAAGATTAGATCTGACATCTCTTTACGGTTTCACCTAATGAATTACTACAGGCAACAAAAGGTTCACTCCCTTGTTATGGCGAAAGTGTAAGGGCGTTCATTGATTGTTTTTGGATGGAATTGGAATGAATTCCAATGAAATTTTAGTCATTAGTTTATTTCATGTGGTTTGTATTTTGTTACA